>BRDA01039553.1:4464-18766 GCA_036984385.1 Crenuchus spilurus
AAACTCAGTCCTGGTCCCACCCCATCCAAAACTCAGTCCTGGTCCCACCCCAGCTGAAACTCAGTCCTGGTCCCACCCCATCCAAAACTCAGTCCTGGTCCCACCCCATCTTAGTCCTAGACCCTTCTCATTCCTCCAGATCTCCTGCCCTGGTCTTGGCTCTCTCATGTTCACATCTCAGGAGCTTCACACGAGAGGTTCTCTTATGTTTTCTCCACCAGACTTGCAACATCTAAACCCAGGTTTGGTGAATGTTTTGAACACTTTAATCTTCTCTACACTTTACTGAACGACTGTGAGCTTAACACCTACAGACCCAGTGTGTCCACAGAAATGTGGTTAAATATCAGGTGGTGGAACAATTGTGTTGGCCAAAGGCGAACACCCAACAACTAACCAATCAGAGTGAAGTTTGTGCTTCATTTGTACGCCTCTCATTGGTTGGTTTTGGATTAACTGAGTTGAGAGACGGAATCAAAAATAGAAACGTTCCACTGACGTGGACCAATCAGACATCGACATCCACTGTAAAGACCTTCACCATCACCGCCCACCCAGCAGAAGTCTCTGAGATGGAGAGATCAACAGTCGTCCTCATCACTCTCATCTGTAAGTAAACTTTTACATCTGGTCCTTATTAGCTCAGCTACTGTCCAGATGTTTAAGTCTGGAAGTCAGTTTCTGATCATTTAAAGACACAGAACAGTGTTTAGTTTGTTAATTCTTCAGACATTGCTGTGTAAGCTTAATGTGACGATGCCTCCTGAAGTAAGATCTTATACACCACTGCTCAAAAGTTTGGGGTCACTCATTATGGTGAAGATCTCATCACATACTTTTATTTCTCAAGAAAGTTCTTAGGAGACTGTGGTGAGATAGGAGAGTATCACCAATCTACAGCTCAGTTTTGGGTTTTACACTTTATTACATAATTAAAGTAAACATGATTGTTTACTCTCCACCAGAAGTTTAGTTCATATTTTACACAAAGCATCAGATGAATATGGTGGAAATATGTTTATGGTTAATATCTCTGATCCTAGTCATTAGTAGTATGTATAGACATGTATGCATGTATGTGTATGCAGGTATATAGGACTGTTTATATATGTACATACATGGCAGCAATAAGTGCAGTAACTTCTCGCCACTTTACAGCCCTTGTTTTATATTTTGTATATTTGTACCACTTTCTTTTTTTATTAATATTTTACTATTTAATAACATTACAATGCTTATATATCAAATCTATAACTATATATCTGGGATTGTATACTGTATATCTAAACACATTCATCCTTTTTCAAACTGTGCAGACATCTGACCACTCATTCATAATCCCATTTATTATATTTTTTATTGTGTGATTTTTTTTCATTGCTGGTATTTGCTACTGAGCCTCTAATTTTCTGGGATCAATGAAGTATCTGTCTGTCTGTCTGTCTGTCTGTCTGTCTGTCTATCTATCTGTCTTGTAGTTTATGGCACCAGTCCTCCAGTTGTTTAATCTCTCCAGTTATACACTCTCATAGTTTCTGATGAGTCATCATCAAACTTTATGATGGTGTTGCAGCTTGAAATGGCCAAGCAGTTTTGGGTGTACAGCGTGTAGAGCAGGGTGCTCAGGACACAGCCTTGGGGGTCTCCAGTGCTGAGGGTGAGATTGTGAGATGTGTTTTCCCACCCACACAACTTATCTTGTCCGTTAGGAAGCTGGAGAGCCAAAGGCACAGGGATGGATCTAGTCCAAGATCATCCAACTTCAGGCTGAGTTTGGAATGGATAGTTATGTTAAACAGTGGTGGACAAAGTACTCAACTCTGGTACTTAAGTAAAAGTACTGGTACTCATCAAATCTTACTCGACTACAAGTAAAAGTTGCTCAGTCAAAAGTTTACTCAAGTTAAAGTACTGATTTACTTACTTTTGAAAAAACTGAAGTATTCAAAAGTACAAATTATATTTTCTAATATCAGTACATTCCTCTATTGTGCTTTTACAGAACCTTGTAACTTGATGAAACCACTTGATGATGTATTGACATGTAGAACCACTCTGCAACAAAAAGTCTACACCACCTGTAAACCTTCAGCATAAAAATGCAATTAAAAAATATATAACTTTTTGTATATTTATGTCCCAAAATATCCCTTATAGTTTGTGTAGAATACTTGTCTCTATATAACTAAGTTGAATTGACATCATTATGTTAAATAACATAAAAGATTAATAGATTTATTTGATCATTTTTTGTTTCAGTCCTGGTCAGACATTTTTTGTCTCGAGCTTAAACGAGACAAGAGAACAGCATAAAGGCTGCGGCAAGGCTTGGTAAGTCACTAGCGTTTAGCTTGCGGCGTTACTTCGCCTCGAATGAGAGGCGAGGAGCTCTTAAGTAGTGTCCTGAAATTGGTAGCAGGTGCGCTTAGTACTCAGGAGAGAGTGACCTTCGCTCTCTCCTGTGATTGGCCGATCTCTCAGGTGAATGCGGTGCTGGTGGTTGAGCACAAGTGCCAGCAGGTGGGGCCCGTAACCTGACAGATATCCCGAGCCAAAAGGAACAAGTAACGGCGAGCTTCCTAGAAATGTAGTGGAGTTGAAAGTACAATATTTGTCTTTGAAATGTAGCGTAGTGAAAGTCACCAAAAAAGAAATACTCAAGTAAAGTAAAAATGCTCAAAAAATGTACTTAAGTACAGTACTCAGGTTAATGTACTCCACTACTGTCCACCACTGATGTTAAATGCTGAGCTGTAGCCAAATAGCAATCAAGTATAATGATCTCTCCCAGTGTGGAGGTGTGACACTGTGGAGCAAACTGGTCTGCGCAGGCTTTGAGGACATGACCACTGATGCCATCTGGCCTTGTGGCCTTTCTGGTATTTACTGTCCTGAACACTTTCTTGATGTGTCTCACTGTGATGGTGAGGGGGGCACTGACATCTGGGAATCACCACACTATTAGCACTGTTTGCGCTGCCGGTTTCAGCCTTGAAGCGAGTAAAAAAGGAGTTCCAATTTTTTGCCAGAGAAGTGTTCGTACTCACCAGTTCAGATGATGGGCTCTTGTAGTCCGTCGTCATCTGTACTCCATGCCACAGGGTTCGGAAGTCGTCTTTTTGGAATTGCAACTTGAGTCTTGCACTGTATTGCTGTTTTGCCTCTTTTGCCACCCTGCAAACCTGGTAGGATGCTGCTTTGTTGTCATGTTCACACTGATGAGCCTCGCGTTGTAAGCAATGCAGGATGAAGCTGTCCACCCATGGCTTCTGGTTGGGAAATGATTTGATGCGTTTTTTTTTATGGGCTAATATCTGAATTTATTTTTGAAATACAAGTTTTTTTCTGGAAGATTCTGGGTAATCCCTAACCTTTGAGTGGTTTATGTTCTTACTTAGGTGTATTACTCAACCACTGTTGAACCAGCTGCTCCATTTTTACAATTATGATTCTTTTAGGAAACTCATAAGTGTTTAAAGAAGTTTTTAAGGCCTCCAAGAACTACTTATTCATCAGGACTGAGTTTATATATCAGGAAAGAGTACTTCAAAGTACTTTGAGAGGTTATTTGAGAACCATTAAAGATACCTGGAGAACATTGTATAGGTTCTACCAGTGTGACAATCTGAGGAACCTTTAAAAGAACTTCCAGGAACCCTTTTAGAGTGTAGATGTGTTTTTATTGTAATGTACTATCTCAGTGTATAAAGACATGAGATCTCCTCACCCTTCTCTAATCTAAAGTGTGATTGGTGTATTTCAGGCATCCTGGTCTCCAGCATCTCTGGAGCAGATGTGGTGATGAGAGCCAAACCAGGAGAGAACGTCATTGTCTACAGCGACTGTCCTTGGAAGCTGAATTCAGACACTGTTTGGTTTAGAAACTCATCCAACACTTCTCTTAAAATATCAAATAAAAACATGATGCTCAATGAGTTTTCACGTTACTATTTACTGTTTAATCATGTGAACCAAACTCAGGATCTTCTGGTGAAGAACGTCAGTGAATCAGACTTAGGTCTGTACTACTGCGCTATAGAGGAGAAAAAGATCTTCACAGATGAAAATGGACATGAAATTGTGCGTGAATACACTCATCATTATGGAAAGAGAACCATTCAACTCTCTGTGTTAGGTAAGATCATTCATTCTAGTCTGTTGGTTCCTCTGAGTATCAGTCTAAGAACACTGAAGAACAGTATTTGAAGGCTACATAAAGTCATCACAAGCATGTATTGTATTGTAATCTGTTGTGTTGTAATAACATAAAGATCTTTGAATGAAGTCTTACTGAACATGACCTCAGATGCCTTTATGTTTAATCAGTGATCACTTATTTCAGACAAGCCTTGTGCTGATCTCCATCAGACCACCTCCACCCCTCCTGTATCAGACTGTAGTGAGTGCTGGACACTGATGGTCAGTCTGTGTCCTGTATGTGTCCTCCTGTCCTCACTCCTCTCCTCCACCTGTGTGTACTGTATCTGCAGAAGGAGAAGTGAAGGTAAGTCTCATCTCTATGGCCACTTTATCAGAAACCTGTCTCACTGAAGCTCCACCTACTGTCCACTTTATAAGAAAGCTTTCCTTTTTTAAGCTCCGCCCACTGTCCACATTATCATAAACTCCTCACATCAGTGGTCCGGATCTGATATGATACTACAATGGCAGTGTTACTGTGAATGGACCACCTACCTCAACATTTCTGACATGAGTGGTACTGAGATCAGAAACTGGTCAGTGATGGGTGGTTTAAACGGCGACTAAGACGTGGAGACAGTGAGTGACTTTATTTTTACATGTAAGTGTTTGGTTTTATTTCAGTGGAGAAAATAAATGAGGTGAGATGTGGACAAAACGAGAGTCCTCCACCTGTTTGTAGTGTATCTGCAGAAGAAGAACTGAACGTAAGTCCCACCTCTATGGCCACTATATCAGAAACTACACTCTTCTAGCTCCACCCACTCTCCACTTTATCAGACATACACCTATTCTGTAGCTCCACCCACTGTCCACTTTACCAGTGACACTCCTCTTCTAGCTCCACCCACTTTCCACTTTATCAGAAAAACCTCTTCTCGCTCCACCCACTCTCCACTTTATCTGTGACACTCCTGTTCTAGCTCCACCCACTCTCCACTTTATCAGAAAAACCTCTTATAGCTCCACCCACTGTCTGCTTTATCAGTGACACTCCTCTTCTAGCTCCACCCACTGTCCACTTTATCTATGCTACAAGCCTGAAACATAACGTACACATCTGTTATTATAAACATTGTATATTTAAGCTTTTTAATGTCTGTGTAAATGAAACATTTTAAATCTGTGGCAGGTTGGAGGAGGAGATGTTACAGATGTCTGTTACTCTTCTCTGGACCTCCTGAACAGAGGACAGAACCGTCTGCAGAAGAACAGAGCTGAGTGCTCTGACTTTGGTACATATTCTGAGGTTAAAACTGCAGAGAAGGATTGAGGAGCTCTGAGAACAGATTCATGATATTTATCAGAGGCCACTTCATTAGGTACACAAGCCTTGTATCTACAGTCACTGTCCATTTGACCTCCACTGACCTAACACAAGGTACACATAGTAGTACAATTACAGACTGTAGATCATCTGTTTCTCTGTACAGCCTGTTATTCAATACTCAGGATCCTCACAGTGCAGGTGGATCATTCTCAGTGACACTGATGTGGTGGTGGTGTGTTAGAGCTGCTGGAGTCCACTCACTGTCCACTCTATTAGACACCTAAAGTCAGAGGCAGGAGCTCATCTGTTGCTGCAGTTTGTGTCTCTAGTCCTTAATTGGTCCTCACAGGATACTGTTGGCTGGATAGATTTGGTTGCTGCACTTCTTCAGATGGATTACAGTCTGTAAGTGCAGAACTACAATGTGCACCTCTATGGTCAGTGGAGCTGATAGACAATGAGTGGAGATGTACCCTACATATGGACGTATTGACTGTTATTGGATACATTTCATTTAGATTTCTGCATTGCTTTGAGACTATTATTATCAATAAACTCATGTATTCTGATGTTGTGAGTTTTTGTGCTCTTTGAAATGTCCAAGCTGTGGACCTCTGTGTCAAATGACCCACCAGTTACCAACAATCCTGACTTGCTGGCCAACCAATCCATGCATCTGATGACCAACTAGATCCCATGAATCCAGACCTAAATATATCATTTTTCTTCCCTTTCTCCCTTGAAGGTCCCTTTTTGTCCATTTCTCTCAGTTCCTTGTCTCTTGGCTTGTATTGGTGGATGAGTAGTGCACCCGTTGTAATAACCATTATCACTGACTGGGACAAAATCCTAACATAAAATCAGACATGTTCTCTAATCCAAACCATAAAACGACTTCAGAAGCCTAAACCTCACAGTGTTGTCTGATCACTGACTTCAGCTCCCCTCCCCCTCCAAAGTCTAAGACCAGCAAGCATCAGTCAGCACTACAACAGGAAGCCCACACTAAGACCCTGCAGCTCAGACCACATCAAACCATTACACACTGACTGATCTCACATCTGATCTGGGCTGTGTACAGACAAGTTTCAGACCTGATTAAAGAGCTGAAACTGACCCAGGATCAGGTTTAAACATTCACACGCTGGTGCAGAAACTGAAACCCTGCAGCTCATTTCACCAAACACAGAAGAGACTCTTACACTGACTGTAGTGTAGCAGGTATACAAATGTGACTTTATTGTTTCTATACAATACAGCACGGTTGTTAGTCTAAGACCAAATCTCTCTGAGCTGAGGGAGTAAACTGATGAAGCTCAAATGAAAGTGTAGCATCTTCTCTACCCCCCCCACCATAGTGATGGAAACACTTGTGGTTAGCAGTGGCTACCATGTAAACATGCCGACAAAGAGAAGCTCATAAAGAGGCCTAAAGCACAAGCAAACCATCACTACACCTAAGATCTTTTTACAGGTTGTCTTAAGTCAAACTCTTCAGCCAGACGTTCTTCACTAATTAAGAACATAATTAAATGTAAACAAACTCTGTTCATGTGTTTATTACTGAATACTTACAAATATTAGCCTGATAATGATTGTAACATCATTTATATAACCAACACAAGCTAACCTTGAGTCTAAGAAGTCAGAAAGACCCACAGGGAGTCCACTGGGGTACTTATTTTTTCTAGTGAACTGGATGTAAAACTGTCTAATTGGGTACTGAATGATACTAGTAAGATTGCCATCAGCCTAGCCTTTTGTCCTCTTGGGTACTCAACAATACTAGTGACCTTGGCTTTGGTACTCAACATTACACTGAGTGAAGTAGCCTCTTGTCCACTTGGGTATTCTTTAGTGCTAGTGGGCTGGCTGTTGACCACTTGTGCTTTGGGATATTGAATAGTGCTAGAAAGCTTGGCATCAGCCTATTTTTTGTCATATGGGAACTTGACAGTGTTAGTGAACTGGATATGGGCCTGTCATTGTCCTCTAGTGTAGTCAGTGGTGCCAATGGTCTTTTATTGTCTTCAAGGCTTCACAACAGTGCTAGTAAGCTGACTGTTGGCCTCCCATTGTTCTGTAGGTACTCAGCAGTGCCTTGACAGTTGGGCATTGACCTCTGGTTGTCCTCTAGGGTACTCAACCCTGCTAGTGAGCTGGCGATTGGTCTTTTATTTTTAGTGGCACTTAAGAGTAATAAAGAGTTGGATGTGAGCAATTACCCAGTGGTACCCAGTGATGCTACTGAGCTAGCTTACTCTCACTGTCCATATTCTTTCTGATTGGACACTTTATCTCCAGAAGATGCTGTAGTCTGTCAGCATCCTTTAACAGCTTGAGCAGCTGTGAATATTTGTTATCTCATTATTGTACATGGAAAAGATACTGAGTGATACAATTAATAATAAAAAATAACAATGGATTCAGTGTTGGTTAACATTTGTCTTGAAATCTGAAATGTCCTGCCTATTCTGTTAGAGAAACACTGCCACACACACACACACACACACACACACACACACACACACACACACACACACACACACACACACACACACACACAAACACACACCACCTCATGCCTGAGCCCTCACCAGCAGACAAAGACAGGAAAACCACAGTGAGGCCCTGCTGCTCGTATGACACCAATCACTGAGCACTGACAGCTTTTAAAGAGCTCTCCTTCAGCAAGAAACTGTATTACAGTAGCTGATTCATACCCTGAAACATTCAGTCTGTGAACTGAGACCCTCCTGAACTGACTGTACATGTGAGGTGTTGAGTTAAACGTGTTCAGTCTCAGTGTTTTCATCTTCAGTGTTTTATTGGTTTTCTCTTGACTGTTAGAACCCAGAGTCAAAGAAATGCTGATAAGGAACAAATCACTTATCACCTCTAACCACAGTCTTAACAGGTGACTGACCAGGAGGCATGTGACTTGTTTGCACATCTCTTATTGGTGAGTTCTATGAACAAGCATAATCACAGCACTCTGACATGTAATCAACAGTAGAAATGTTCCATGGAAAGATAAGGTGCTGTCACAATCATCTACAGAGTTGGACACTGCTGGAGTGTCTGAAACATTATTATCAGAGCTTAGAGAAGGGGTCACCAACGTGGTGCCTGTGGGCACCAGGTTGCCTGCAAGGACCACGTGTGCCATCTGCGGGCCTGTTCTAAAAATAGCTGTGCCATAGCTGTGGAGTCAAACTCAGGTGTTTATAAATAAAAATGAAAAATGGATCAAATAATACATTGAAACCAAAAGCAAAATAAGAGATTTATATAAAAAGCACCTGCTGTCAAATGGAAAAATGTTAAAAAAGCCAGCCAATCAGATCGAACGCTGTTTAGAAGAAGAAGAAAAAAGAAAAAAAGATGTGCAGCACACACGTGAGCTGTGGCCAGAGAAGAGAAATCTACTGTGTTTACACTCACCATACTGCAAGAGCCCGCTGTCCAAAAGTCTCTCCACAGCGGTCTGACTAACTAACATACTGTACAGAAGTCATATATCTGCAGAGTCTGGAGAGGCAGCTGGTAAGAGTCATTAAAGTGATAAAGGCTGTTCGTCTGAAGATGTTAGCGCTGCAGCTAAGCTAACAGTGGCTGCATTAATCCTTTAACGTTTGGACTTGTAGCTCAGTACTTTAAACATTCACTAAAGTGAGGTGGATTATAAGCACATTTACTTGTTTTAGCAAATGTGTTCATATGTTAGAATGCAGTAAAATGTTAAGAGCATTAAATACTTTAACTGTATCTAAATATTTTCTGTAATATTCATTTTGTATTTTTTCTTTGTAATTATTTTAAGCTTTTTCACTTTGAAACATATGGCCTTAATAAAGGAAACAAAAGGAAAATCCTGATTGGTCACTGAGTGAAATCCAGTTAACCAGATCTCAAGCAGATATTTAGGTCCCTTTCAAGTCAGGGAATTCTGTACAATAGCGCCACTTACCAGTGAGCTCCATCTATTTTTTTACTCTTCTTTTTTTATTCACACTTGCATTGATGTGAATTTGAAAATTACAATATAAAAAAAAACCTTTAACTTAACTTGAAATATTTCACATTAGATTAGAGCTAGCTCGTCTCCATGGCAACCGTTCGGGGCAACCTGAAAACATGGCAGAAAAAAGAAAGAAAATGTTTATAGTTTATCTATTTGCTGGTTGATTGTGGTGATGGGCAAAGCGGCACAATGTTGAGAGACATTTCAGAACGTGTCTCACAAGCTACCACGTTAACTACCCACGAGGTAGTGCACTATGAGCAGAAAAAGCCTTTTTTCAGTCTTGTTATTACATTATATATATAACATATATAAGAGCTCGACCAGCTTACTGCCCTCTGGGAACATCAGTGAGTTGCTGCTTTTAGTTCTTGTGTCCACCATACTAATCCTTGCTATCTTTGTCTCCTAGAAGCCTGGTGCTCCTGTGTAAATGTGTCTTCTCTAGTCCTATCCTGCTCTACTATAGCTCAAGACTCTGATATCCAGGGTTGCCAGCTTTGCAGTTTTCACGCCAAATTGGGCTTGTTTGAAAATCCAGTCGCAGGTGAAAATTCAAGGGTGGTGGGGTGCTTTTTTTGGGCTACTTTAAAAAATTACTGCGGCTGCCAAAAGAACAACAAAAAAGTGGGTGTTGCCTATGAAATTACTTCAACACGGGGGGGTAAATGTGTGTAAGATGACACTAAGGAAGTTTGAATACAACAATAACAAAAAAGAGAACATAACAATATAAAGAAAGATAGCCTGAAAAGGAGAGAGAGAGAGAGAAAGAAAGAGAGAGAGAGAGAGAAGGTGAAAAGAAAACAGTCACTAGATAATATGACAGGTAAATGGGGAAATACGGGAGGCGGTATTGCAAGGACTGGGATAAAAAAAAAAGGTTTGATGGACTGATAATAAATCCCTTATAAACAAAATACTAAGTCATACACTCATAGTTGTTTTGCCATTTGCTTCAAACGTGTGACAGACATATATTTTGGGTGAGTTTAAGCTTCTGAAGGGCGGGTTTTAGACTGACTTTGGGCTGGATATTTTTGTTGGGCCTGGCAACCCTTTCTCTCCATGAACTGTATCTGGCGTTGCAACAGTCTTTTTCTGGGAATTTGGATCATATGTGCCCTTGTATACTTCTTTTGCTTAAATAAAACTATGGATATTGCTCATCACTCTGTCTCTGGTTCATCACAGTATCATACTGGTAGCCCTTACATTAATCAGTACCCAAGAAGTAGCTCTCAGTGTAAAAAAGGTTGGTGACCCCTGGTTTCACAAGGTAAGTGTGGGAGTACTGGCATTAGACAACTGAAGAAGAACTAAATGGAGCAGAAAGGCAGTGGAGATCGACAAAACTGGACCACCAGTTCTCCAGTACTCTGACTAAAGATGAGAAGAATGAACAGTGGGTTCTGTATTGGAGTTAAACCCAAAATCCAGAGCCTAAATGGAAATCCTGACACATTCCAGTCAGTCCAATCATTGTAGTGATACTTCTCTAATTAAGATTATTAATGATATTAATTTAATTAGAGGCAGAAGTAATATCACTTCTACTACTACTTGATCTCAGTGCTGCCAGTAAGGGTTTCAGCACCATGGACAGGGAACCTCCTAGAGCTGGTCTACTCTGTGCACTGGGAATTAAAATAATCCAAAAGTCCCACACACTCGCAGAAAGAGGCAGTGATGGTCCCTATTTCAGTACCTTTCTGTCAGTGAAGTGGAACCTAAAGGACTTGTCTTCAGTACCTTCAGTACCAAACCTCAGCTTGGGTACACTATATTGACTAAATAATTGGTAGACATGCTCATTTCCTGTTTTCTCAGAGATCAAAACGTTAAACAGAGATGATATTTCATTGTTAGAGTGTTGGAAAACTGTTGAGGGAAGGTTTACTAGACTTTTGAGCATTGCTGTGAGGATTTGATTACATTCAGTCAAAGAGTATTAGTAAGGTCAGGATGTTAGATGATCAGCATTCAACCTCATCCCATTCTTCACCCACTCATCCCAAAAATACTGGCTGGAGCAGAGAATACAGTTTCACTGCTCCACACCTGGCATTAGACGTGGCTCCATTTTTCATGTTTATCATTTTACTTTTCTTTTTGCTTGCTGTTACTTTTGTTCTGTGTTTGTCTTACAATGTCTGCAGGTCTGTGATTGGCCACAAGGGGTTCTTTCCTTTACAAAACAGGACTAAAGTACCACAGAAGGAGACACTTGGGCTGCTCCCCTCCAACCTGACCTGGAAGAACACCTGTCCAGGCTAACCCAGCACTCAGTGATGGGAAAGGATTTTTGTTTATTTTGTTTGATGTTTGTGAAACAATTGGAAGTTTTAATGGACTACTTTGTGAATACTTTGTGAATCTGCATGAGCCCCCATGTTTTTATGCCAAGCAGGTTAAGCTCTATAGAAACTTGGAAAACAAGGTGGCATCTACAAAATATCAGTGGGGGCCTGATATGGGCCTGTTTTCCAGGATTTGGCCTTGGTCCCTTAGTTCCACTGAATATTACTGTAATGTTAATGCTTCAGCAGATTTTAGACATTTATTTACTTCCAGCTTTCTATGAACAGTTTCTTCAAATGTTGCCATAATGTTAGTGTTTGTCTAACTGGGAACGTTCTGTGAGAAATGTTATGAAAATGTAATGTACACCATTATGACATCACACATTTTCAGAATGTTCTGACATTATTTCTGTAACATTGCAGAAGAACCATCCTGGAATATTTTAGAATGTTCTTCTAATGTTCTCTGTTAGCTGCCTATGGATTTAGAATGATGTATAAAAGCTCGGTTTAATGTGTGTACTTTAGTCCAAGTGATGTACAACCTCTAGCGTGAGAGCTCAGACATGCCTAACAGGAAAACCACAAAGACGCTCTATAGCTCAGGCCAGAGAAGATAACAGTTGACTGGTTGATCTCTGATGTGCTTGTACATGGTTGTTCTTAACTTTGACACTTATCATTGCACCTAGAACTGGTTTATAGTCTTAATATTCAATGTCACAGACTTGGAAAACTAATAGATCTGATTCAGAGTGTGAATTATCTGCTTTAATAGATTTAGCCAGCTGGACCATGGGCTCATTAGCTGATAAGCTAAATGTTTCTGAACTTGTTAATCTGATTAAAATATATGCTATGATATAAATCAGGCTAAACCCATGTTGACTTACATTGGTCAACCTGTGCTTTTTAGGTCCTACTGATCATCGGACAGGTCATTGATTCTGTTTTGAAGGCGATTTTGTTGAACAGATGTCCAGCTGAGTCACAGGAAATTCAAATTGGTTTAAAACTTAAGAGACCATACTGTGGAACCAATCTCTCAGTGTTAACCACATAACTGTGCAAAAACACCTAAAAAAGCTTCAGCTGACATGAACCAATCAGATCTCAAAACAGATATCCGCTTCAAAGACCCTCAACTTCACCGCCCACCCAGCACCAAAGTCTGAGACGTAGAGTTCAAGAGCAGATCTCACAGTAAGTAGATCAAAATTGTTTGTCTACATTCTTCTGTTTGGTTTCATCCAAATGTTGGGTTGTTGGGTTGTAGGTACTCTCTTCTTGACTAGAGTGGAGATCAGACCAGGAGATACCAGTATTTACAATGACTCTGTTTGGAAAAGTGGCAGTTAAGTTAAGTTAAGGCAGTTGGGTTTGGACGTATACAAGAGAGTCATCATCCAGTTCAATTCATATTCTTCATCTTTATGGACATTCACTATCATTACCCACCCAGCAGACGTCTCTGAGAAGACAACCTCCTCAGTCTCATGTAAGTATATCTAGTAGTTACACTGAATATCATCTTACTTAACCTAAGACTACTGAGATTTCAAGTCTGACTGGTGCATTTCAGATGATCTGGTTTCCAGGATCTCTGTAGTGGAGTCAGATTAGGAGACAATGCTATCTACAGTGATTGTGTCTTGAAACTGTATGGTTGTGAAGATCCTCACTCCAGCGCCAACCATCTCATTATATTGAGAATAATTCACGTTAATGGGTGAAATCCCTCCAACACAACTTGTGATGTTCTGGTGAAGAACCATACCTGGGCCCTTAAAAGTGTAAGAAAACAGTTTCCAAGTGTAGAAGTGCAGTTCATGATGGAAGTGCAGCCATGTTTGTCTTTTTTGTAACATTACTCATATCACTTTCTGATTCTTTTGAGATGCTACGGTATTTAAAAAATCTTTAACACTCTGGAGTCTGAGGGTATTTCATGGTTTATTATTACAGGGTTAATAGTACAAATTACACCTATCTAAATTTGTTTCCCCAAACTGTTACACAGGCTTTTATTCAGCACAAACTCAGCAACACCAGTGTCAAAACAGTAAAAGTGGCATAAATCTATATTCTGATTAAATCTGCTCTAAACTTGGACTTTCCAAAAACCTGTTTTCAGATGTGCTGATATATTGTGAAAAAACATTCTAAACATTTCTACTCAAGATTTTTGAGCTCAGAACTGAAGAAACAGAGGTGTTGGCTACACACTGTTATTACAGGTTTTATACATTGTATGTGATTTTATTCCTAATGCTTAACTAATGTAAGCTGACACTCCGTTTTTACTGAGTCACTTTTTCCTACATTGAATATCCATGATAGATGTGAGGTGAGAGGTCTTTGTTTATAGAGACCAAATGGGTATTTTTACATATTCCTGCCTCACTAATCCTCCAATGGCATTCTGGAATTACGAAATTGTTATATGAATTATATATATATATATATATATATATATATATATATATATATATATATATATATATA
>BRDA01039561.1:0-19856 GCA_036984385.1 Crenuchus spilurus
TTATGAAGGTTCTTCATACTTGCACTCATCATCAAAAGGAACCTCCAATTGAAAGTGTCTCTTAGGGAACTAAAAGTGCTTCTTCTATGGCACTGCTATATGTCTCCTTAATTTTTAAGACTGCATATTCAGTGCACAAACACCATGTGCAAATTGTGTGTTGTTGGCAGCAGAGGTTAACATTTAGAAAAGGAAACATTTGTTCTTTCAGTGATTGTTCTTCCTCTCTCTGTTTGAAGGTTTACTGCAAGTTGCATGCAGACACACAATGAGAGGCGATTGTTTTAAGCTCTATCTCATGGCCTTTGAAGATCTGATTCGCTTCCTCAACCGAACGACATTTCAAAACTCAGGCAAAGAGAGACAAACAGACAGCTGAGTCTTGCTTTGCATTCTTATCACCACCGTCATCTCTAACAATGAACAACTCTGTGTGTCTGCTTGTCTGTGTGTGTGTGTGTGTATGTGTGTGTGTGTATGAACATTTGTATGTGGGGGATGGGCCTGTGTGAGGAGGGATAGAAGGAAGGTGATAGAAGAAAGAGTGGAACAAGAGTGAGAGAGGAAACTGTGCGAGATATGTTGATTGAAGGGGGGTTGTGTTGGTAGAAGTCTTAAATATTTGTCCAGAAAACTGAACTAACCACAGAAGCTACTGACCAGACCCCATTCCTAAAGAACATGAGCATATTTAGCATAGTCCATAGTCCAGTCACCAAACCAAAACCAGAAAATTGAAAAAGTACTTTCCACTAACCCATTCTTCCTGTGTACTGCTACTCTATGCTATAAGATTGTCTCATAAACCTGATGGAGCTTATCTTCTAAACTTAAATTTACACCAAAGGGATTCCTACACAGACCTGTTAAAGTTAAGCAGATATCATTTCTACAAAGTAAACTTAACATTACATTTTTTATCATTCTAAAGCATTTTGCAAATGGTTTACACTATTGATCACATATTAAATCACTTTCAGAGCACTTTCTATGAAAACACAATTTTTACCAATTTGAAAGTATAAAATCCAAAAATGCTGATAAATAGAAGAATCACTCTAAAACCAAAAAATGCTGATCGATAGAAGAATCTTTCTAAAAATCCCAAAATACTAATCAATAGAAGGATCTTTCTAATATCTAAAAATGCTGATTGATAGAAGAATCTCTCTAAAATCCAAAAATGCTGATTAACACAAGAATCTCTCTAAAATCCAAAAATGCTGATTAATACAAGAATCTCTCAAAAATCCAAAAATGCTGCTTAATACAAGAATCTCTCTAAAATCCAAAAATGCTGCTTAATACAAGAATCTCTCTAAAATCCAAAAATGCTGATTAACACAAGAATCTCTCTAAAATCCAAAAATGCTGATTAATACAAAAATCTCTCTAAAATCCAAAAATGCTGCTTAATACAAGAATCTCTATAAAATCCAAAAATGCTGATTAATACAAGAATCTCTCTAAAATCCAAAAATGCTGATTAATACAAGAATCTCTATAAAATCCAAAAATGCTGATTAATACAACAATCTCTCTAAAATCCAAAAATGCTGATAAATAGAATAATCTCTCTAAAACCAAAAAATGCTGATCGATAGAAGAATCTTTCTAAAAATCCCAAAATACTAATCAATAGAAGAAACTTTCTAACATCTAAAAATGCTGATTGATAGAAGAATCTCTCCAAAAATGCTGATTAATACAAGAATCTCTCTAAAATCCAAAAATGCTGATTAATACAAGAATCTCTCTAAAATCCAAAAATGCTGATTAACACAAGAATCACTCTAAAATCCAAAAATGCTGATTAATACAAGAATCTCTCTAAAATCCAAAAATGCTGATTAACACAAGAATCTCTCTAAAATCCAAAAATGCTGATCGATAGAAGAATCTTTCTAAAAATCCCAAAATACTAATCAATAAAAGAATCTTTCTTACATTTAAAAATGCTGATTGATAGAAGAATATCTCTGTCTTTAGAAATCAGTGGAGGAATGTGCTAGTCTTCACCCTTCTGTAGCCATAAACATTACAAATGATTGGGAGAGTCGTAGTGAATGGGTAGGTTGATTGGCCATTCCATCATATGGTAAATAAGTGAATACAAGTCAGTAGTAGCAGAGTGTAAAACCATCATCATATGTAAGGGTCGTGATTTGACTGATGTCTAAAAGGTCTTAATAACAGGGCATGAGGCTAAGGGTGGTAGCACTGGCATCTCAGAAGCTGCTAACTTTGTGGGATGTTCTAGAGCCACTGTAGTGAAGGTGCACTGAGAATGGACTTCAAAAACCTAAATAATAAATAAAAATTGCAACCACAGCTCATCCTTAAGTGGGCCCTCACATGGCAGAGTGTGCAGTTCCACACATGTACTTGATTTAGTATTATACCAGTTAGTTCTGCCCCTGCAATCTGACTGGCTGAGAGACATTCTAGGAGCACTGACGGCACTCTGACTGAAGCTCTGTAAGTATTACTCCACCACATACACATAACCTAGCAACTCGACTATTATGACTGATGTTCACAGTGGAACGGATGAGTGGAGGAATTACTTTACCTCGCAAATGTTGATAAATTGTTTTTTCTCTCCTTTTTATCTCAAAATCTAACAATAAACAGTGATAACAGATCTGTGGTATAATAGGGTGACCAGATCTGAGATTACGAAAAAGAGGACAACTCAGCAGGGTTTTTTTTTTTTTTGATTGAACATAAATTGTATTATTATTATTATTATTATTATTATTATTATTATTATTATTATTATTATTATTTATTAATAAATATTGACAAATTATGATCTATATTTTTGTAACAATTACTAGTTACTATTAATAATATACTACTATATTAATAACTATGAGGTTTATTATGATAAAATAAAATAATAAAATTTGAAAATTAAATATTAATACATTACATATTATTAAAAATAATAAACTGTTAAAAGTATGTAGCATAAGATTATCAATACACCTCAATTTACACATAATTATACCTAATTTTTGAGCAAAAATAAGCAGAAATTCTGAATTATTTTGATAATAGTTCAACTTAGAGGCATGTAAATAGATGGCTTATCGCAGACTGGTAGACACGCACACAGACTCAAATGTTAATGTTTATGAAATGTGTTATTAAACCTCTGATAGTAAAATACGTCTAGCTGACGTGACACAGACAGAACAAACGTGCAACATGTAAACAACTTACAGGTAAAAACAGACGCTGTTTGAGGGAGTTACAGCGGCGACTGCCAATCACACGTTAGCAAGAAACGGCAGAGCCAATCGCTGAGCTTGTAGGCAGTCTACAGGGAAACCGGCTTGGATTTCTGCTTGGGTCCTGCTCGCCCAAGTACATCTAATAAAGCGAGCCGAACGAAATAGTGGGAGGACGAGACTAGTTTGTGAACGAAACGCTCCTCGAGTAAAACAAAATCCCGGACGTTCGTGAAATTCCACCCGGACGTGTTTTTTAAGTCTCAAAAAGAGGACACGTCTGGGTAAAAGAGGACGTCTGGTCACCCTAGGTATAATCACAATAATACACTAGAGGGTAGTGCAATAACATGAGATATTAGCTGATGTACTAATCTACGACTGCAGCACACCTGTGCTAATATCTCACATTTTAGCTCCCTTGATTGCTTAAATTGGTTTAATGAAAGTATAATAGATCTGTTAATCTGTCACATTGTCATATTTAATTGTAATCATGTATCTTCAGTATGGTAGCTGATGCCAAAATCTATTAATAACTTTATTTTTTTGTAAATGAGAACACAGGTTGTTAAATCAGACATCACATCCAGATGCCTTAGCAGTGTATCCTTGTGTCCACTCAATTCTATTTTATTCCATCCATCCATCCATCCATCCATCCATCCATTATCTATAAAATTTATTATAAATGGAGAATTTCCAGTGTAATTCAGTTCTGGTGAATTAT
Organism: Crenuchus spilurus; assembly: GCA_036984385.1. Classification (NCBI taxonomy): domain Eukaryota; kingdom Metazoa; phylum Chordata; class Actinopteri; order Characiformes; family Crenuchidae; genus Crenuchus; species Crenuchus spilurus. The sequence goes on from BRDA01039561.1 coordinate 3,967, forward strand.
GGCCAGTGTAAAGGTTTTTTTTTTTTTTTAGACTTTTTGTGTTTGAATATTCTGACAGAGATTAGCTCCTAAAGCCAAATAAAACTTCACCGAATAAATTAGATTTAGCGCAGTTGGGGGTTAGGTGCCCTTGCTCAAGGGCACTTCAGTCATGACCTGTTGGGTCATAAGACCAGATCCCTAACCTCCAGGCCACGGCAGTCTTCTCTACACTGAGGTGTGAAGGGGTGGAGTTAACCTAACTCCAGGTGGAGCTAACCTGAACAGGTGGGTATAAAGTGAGGTTAGCTCCACCCCTTCACAAACAAGCTTTTCAACCTGCGTTTTGAGGCAGCCAATCACAACACAGATCATTTAAATATACATTTGTATTAAATTACATTAACAGGAACAGCCTAAGTTTGGAAAAATAATCATGTAAACATGAATTTTGATTGTTTAAGTACATAAACACATACGTTAAATGTGGTAAAGACTCTTAAATGTGAGGTAATCGTGTTTACATTCCGCTCCCTGACCTCGCCGCTGCCTGATTTACCTCAGAGCACTGCAGCGCGCGAGGAGTTAAACAGACTCGCGAGCCTGCGCGTTGCATTGTGGGACTGTGGATGAATCACAATGGCGGCGAAAGTAAACTGCCTCGAAGTGTTATGTGTGAGTTTTCTCTGCGCAGCGCTGCTCTCCGCCGGCACACTGACCGCGGACCTCGCCTGGGACGAGAGCGGATACGTGCTGTACTGTCCGTGCATGGGTAAAGTCTGAAAGTAGCCTCACAGAGGCTGGAAACGTGGATAAACATGAGCGTGAAGTTCAGGACTGTGTTAAAGCTGATCTCAGATCAGACTCCGCTGTGTTTACGACGCTAAGTGTTCTAAAAACTGACTCTGGGTCAGCGGTTCTGAGGTTTGGGAACACAAACAGCTAAACATGGCTTAGTGTACTAAAACTATGAACTAGCAACACTAAACCTCCATCACTTACGTGCTGAAATGAATTTGTGATTCAGAACTAAATTATTCACATTGTCTATATTATTTGTCCCTGTCAGTCTGTGTACATTTGTTCTATTGTTTGTACATTATTTTACATTTATACAATACTAGAGACATTCCTTGTATGTACCAACATACCTAGCCAATAAATCATCGTTTATTCGCATTTAAATCCATTATAAAGAAAAATGTCACAGTTGAATGTATTTAAGTTTATGGCATTTGGCCAGAGCTATTTCCATTAAGAGAATTATCTCAGGTTAGAGTCTAAACTACTCTTTAGTTCAGACACTGTTAGATCAAAACAATTATTAATACCTACAAACAAGGAAAGATGTATTATAGCACAATATTGGAGCATTACAATATGTGTTTTAAACTACTGCTTGACAAAAAGATGGGTCTTCAGTCTGTGTTTGAAGATTGTGAGGGTCTCTGTTGGAGTTTGTTCCACCACCTGGGTGCTAGGACAGAGAAGAGTCTTGATGCCAGTCTTCCTCGTGACTTGAAGGATGGCTGGTCAAGCCAAACCGTACTAGAAACTCAAAGGGTTCGAGGTGCAGCTCCAGACTTGATCGTTGCCGTTAGGTCTGGAGGGGCTGGTCCATTGCTTTGCTTTGTAGGCGAGCATCAGGGTTTTGAATCTGATGTGAGCAGCCACAGGAAGCCAGTGAAGTTATCGCAGCAGTGGAGTGACGTGGGAGAACTTGGGCTGATTAAAGACCAGCTGCATTCTGGATCAGCTGTAGGGGCCTGATGGCTCGCATAGGAAGACAGGAGCGAGTTGTAGTAGTCAAGTCTTGAGACTGGACAAGCATCTGGGTGCCAAGGTGCTTCTTGAGATGGAATGAGAATGAACAAGATACTTAATGTCATTTCAGCAGTACAGAGTACTTATGAGTAAGAAGTGACAGAGGTTTAGTGTTCCTAGCTCATAGTTTTAGTACATTAAGCCATATTTAAGTCTCCAGCCGGAGGCTGAGAGTGTCATGTGAAAGGTTTTTTAAATTTATTCTTGTTTAACCCATTAACATCCTCACCTTATAAACCCCATAGTTTTATTTAAATGGGCACTTTAAATATACAGTAAGATGGCCAACTGGTAGAGATGGCCCAATCGCTTCTTCAGTAAGATTTGATGTGCTCTACCAAATGGTTGAGCAGAATGTTAAAGGGTTAAGGACCCATCACTCCTTCAACAACAGTCATATTATATAATTATAAGTAATATTTATATATTCACAGAAAAATATAAATGACCCATCCTTTCCTGACGTACTTTGTAGACACATGCGTTACATGAGTTGCTAGTCTGTGGCATCTGAATGAGGTCATTTCTTTTTCGCTGCAGGTCGATTTGGAAACCAGGCAGATCACTTTCTTGGCTCGCTGGCCTTTGCTAAATCACTCAACCGGACTCTGGCAGTTCCTCCCTGGATTGTTTACCGGCATCACGCACCACCGTACACAAATGTAAGCAGCACCAAATTTAATTCATAACATGCTTTTGTAAACAAAAGTTACATTTAAGTTATTTTAAGTCTAATAAGTGCTTGTAGATGTTCATTAATATAACTAGAACCACATTTAGAGCTTATTGTGTGACTTCAGCCCTCAGTAAGTGGTTTTAACAGTGCCCATGGCCTTAAATGAAAAGTGAGAGTGATGCCTCGTTGTTCACTCTCTAATTACCGTATCATCTAATAATAGCAGTTATCTTCCAGTGAATTAATGTGTTTACTTGCTTCTGACTCTCTGATGCTGGTCTACGTCCTTGAGAAGCAGTGTTTTATTCTGTATGTATGTCCCCCTGCTGCAGGTGCATGTCCCCTACAGTGAATATTTCCAGCTGGAGCCGCTTAAGCAGTACCACCGTGTGGTGAGCCTGGAGGACTTCATGGATCATCTGGCCCCTACACACTGGCCCCTGGGCCAGAGGGCAGCCTACTGCTTTGAGTCTGCTGTTCAGCGGAGTTCAGACAAGAAGAGCTGCCCCATGAAGGTGCGAGAGGGTTTGTTGGGATGCTGCTGAATTATGTTATGAGCAGATGCCTTAGACAGGCTGTTTCTTTGTGTACAACACAAGAATGACTGTCTTAAAGCTAGACATGGACATAAAGTGGGAGAACAGTGTTATATAAGTGTAATATTCATTCATTCAGTGCAATATTTGATTACGCTGTTGATCATAATAACAATAACTGAAATGATGGTTACGATAGCGTGGAATTAGTATAGATTTTCCAACTTATTGTGATGTAATTAAGCAAATAGAGACTGAAGAAAGACTTCTAAGAACAAGTGCATCAGGAAGTTGCTGAAGATCTCATGGATGAAGATGATGACCACTGAGCAAGTCTATGAGATGCTAGAACTCAAAAGGAGTTACTGATGCACGTTATATCACACAAGTTACGGTACTTCAGTCATGTGATGAGGCAGCACATGAGAGCATTGAAGGAAGTGTTATGACTGGACTTGTGGAGGGAGTCTGAAGACGTGGAAGACCAAGAATAACCTGGATGGATAACATCAAAACATGGACTGGATTATCAGGTGCTAGCCTGCTACAAGCAACCAGAGACAGATGGCATTGGAGAGAAGTGACTCGTCTGTGCAGCCTACCATCGCGAAGCGATGACGGCGTGTGATATGACACAATCTCCTTTAACTAAATAGCAAAATACACTTTTTGTTAAATTTTTTATTTTTATACTGATTTGCATAGCTTTTCTCAACATATTTTATACATTCACATTTTCTGTTTACGTTACCACTCAAAACTTTAACCTCGGCTGTGAGACTATCTACAAACGCTGCTGCTCCAGATACTCTTCGCTGGTAGAAGGGTGAGATAAGGAGTGTCACTGCTTTTTAGCTCAGTTTTAGTGTCTCCCACAGGTTGTTGACAGTGAGTTTATAGACTTCACTACAGCTGTTTACTCTCCACTAAACATTTAGCACATACTTTGTGCAAGGCATTATGGGAGGTAGAAACATGCTGGATGTGTGCTCACTAATGTTTAATGTTCTTTTTTCCCCAAAAATGCTTGATCATATCACCTACTCAAGTGATTAATAATGTTTATTGAAGTTGTTTAAGGACTAATAACTTGTAGTGTTTTAATAGTGCTTGTTATAATAGCTCCTATTCTAGAATATCTACAATATTTCTGTGTCCCATGATGCCAAATTTGTGTTTAACATCTGGTGGAGAGTAAACAGCTGCCCTAAAGCCTATAAACTCACTGTACACAACTTGAGATACACCAAAACTAAGCTAAAAAGCAGCGACACTGGATTTTGTCATAGAAAAACAAACACATGCTAAAATGTGACGTCCAGCAGTGACATATGAGATGAGATTGTCTTCTGAGTAGTTTTTGTACTTTTAGGAGCGCGCAATATAATGACAGCCGGCAAGTGCAGATTTCATATGGTGCCTTTAGTGAAACACTGCCACCTGCAGGCTCTTTAGGTGAATTACATGGTAAAACAGTGCTGTTTTTGTACGCAGGATGGGAATCCATTTGGTCCATTCTGGGACCACCTTGGAGTGGATTTTGACCGTTCTGTCCCATATGGTGGCCTGTCCTTCAATTCTTACTACATACCACATTGGATAAAAAGGTATGACTACAGTTTGGTTTAATTTGATTGCCTGCAGATAAGTGACCACTTGTTTACCCAGTACTGCTATATAGACTATAAAATGGTCATTAAAACATCAACATATCATTTTTTAAATTTAATGTTTGTTTATATTTGAATATATTGTGAGAAAATGAGTGTATGTTGTATTGAATATTACTGTAATCACTTATGTGATGCCAGCTGAATGACCACTTTCAGATCAATACGTACAGGCATTTTCACAACTCTGATGATAATTATTGACACTCATTAGGTACACGTACCTTGTATCTGTACTCATTGTCAATTTTATCAGCTTATCTTATACTCTTTATAGTTCTACACTGACAGACTGTAGCCCATCTGTTCTGTGTTTGATGCAGTTGTGTCTGCACAACACGCACTAACACACCACCACCACATCACTGTCACAGCAGTGGTGGTCCTGACCATTGAAGAACAGAGTATACAGATGAACTACAGTCTATAATTGAAGAACTACAAAGTGCACCTGTTTGCTCAGTGGAGCTTTAAGTACACAAGGTAGTGAAATGGCTGTACTCGTATCCAAATTCACATATACAGCTCATCCAGACTCTCGCCCCTTTGCACTGTCTCAGGTTTCCCCCAGCAGAGCACCCAGTCCTGGCTATGCCTGGAGCCCCAGCTCAGTTCCCTGTTCTGGAGGAGCATGTGGGTCTGCAGCGCTATGTAGTGTGGGCTGACAGGCTGGTGGAGGATGGAGAGAAGCACATCAGCACGCTGCTCCCTAGACCTTACGTAGGCATCCACCTCCGGATCGGATCCGACTGGGTGAGTGTTTGAGCCAGTGCTTTTGCTTACTAAAGATAAGCATTGGTTTAAATTTGTTGGCTTTGGGAATATTTGGGAATTTGCGTTTCCAGGGCTTGTCATCAATCAGTAAAAGTCCATCATTTAGCTAAATGTCTTCATAACATCCGTCTTGAAGCCTGAATGTTTGTTTCTGAGAGATAACAGTATGCCATACAGTAAAATAGGTTACATAGCAGCTGGTTGTGTGATTAGAGGCTTGGGATGATTTGCACACTGTGCTAAATAATAAAATATAACTTTCATTTCTTTATCTACTTTAGCCTCGTAGCTCCAGTACAGAACTAAAATGCAAACTTAAGGCACCACATTTAGACTTGAAAGCTGTATTTAATATAAATGTGGTGGTTTCTTCAGTGCTTGATCAGTTTGAACTCTTTTCTCATCAGCGTTTATTCTCTGTCCTCTAGCAAAATGCCTGTAATTTACTGCAGTCCGGGCAAGCAGGCCCTCACTTCATGGCCTCGCCGCAGTGTGTGGGCTACGACCGGCAGACCGCGCTGCCCCTCACCTTCACCATGTGTCTGCCTGACCTGACGGAGATCCTGCGTGCCGTTAAGCTCTGGGTTAAGAAGACACAAGCTCAGTCTGTTTATATCGCCACCGACTCGGAGTCCCACAGTGCTGATATTGAGAAACTCTTCAAGGGAAAGGTGACGGTGTTTTTCTCTTGCTAGTGAGTAAATGTGGCTTTCACCTCATTTCCTTTTCCTTCACCAATTACAGGTAAAGGTGGTCAGTCTTCATCCAGACGTGGCTCAGCTGGACCTCTACATCCTGGGCCAGGCTGATCACTTCATAGGGAACTGTGTTTCTTCCTTCTCCGCGTTCGTGAAGAGGGAGAGAGATGTCTCCGGCAAGCCCTCCTCTTTCTTCGGGATGGACTATCCTGGCAAAAGTAGAAAAGACGAGCTTTAGAGAGTGTCTCGGATTGAAGTGCCTGGAAATCTCAGGTGATTGGTTTGTGTTTACAGAGTAAGGCTGTGTGCAGGTTTTAAAAGATGTGGATTTAGTAAGAAAGTAGAAAGCACAATGTTGAGGCAGAGTTTTTAGATAAAATGGTTTGCAGACAGATTTCCACTCCTTCCTTTACTAACCACCCGTTTGCCTGTCTCTCTTATTACAGTGTGACTGTAAGGAACAACAGTATTCAGATTATTAGATACAGATACTTATTGGCCCGTCTTCCTCTTATCAAAGCATCAACACAGGACTGCCCTACCACGTCATAGGTAGTGTATTACCCTCAACATGGTAGTGGCATGTTTGTGGGTGCACCATTAACTCAATATCTACAAAGTCCACCTATATATACACGGATCAGCCATAATGTTTACATCCACATCCTTTTATCTGTACTCGCTGTCCTTTTCACCATGTTCAATAATCAGGACCTCAGCTATTACACCTCAGTGTCACAGCTGGACTGAGAATAATCAACCAATTAAAAATACCCAGCAAACCACTTCCTGTGTCCTGTGAACACCAGTGAAGTACCAGAGGACCAACACAGAGGAGCTGCTGTGTCTGACTCTGGACCTGCAGCTGATAAAATGGTGTAGACACAATGTTAGGGGTGATCAGAGTATGTGAGCACCTCTACATAGAACATTTCACCATAAAGGAAGAGTGTAGATGTCTAATATTGTCCTTTTTTGCTGCAGTAAAAAATTTTTTATATAAGATTTCTATACATTACTGTGAAGATTTGATTGCATTCAGCCTCGAGAGCATTGGTGAGGTCAGGTGTTGATGTAGGATGATTAGTTTGGGCTCGTGTGTGCTTCCCATATCATTCTGCTGATCTTTTATAGAGAAAAAGTGCTGTGTCAGCAATGGGGCCAAAGTAAAGCTCAATTAACTAGTTAGAAAGGGACTTCAGGAAGTTTCCAGTGTATATGGTAGATGTTTTTGATGTAATGGCCAGTGAGTGTAGGAAGATGGTAGGGATGCCTAATGAAAATGACCGCTTGGTGTATAGTTTTGCCGGAATGCCGTCATGTTGCCTGGTATTTAAACCACATACAGTTCATCAGTTATATTTGCTATCAGCAAGCTGGATGAATTAGCACTAGCTCGGATGTCTTCTCCAGCGAGTTATGAATGCTGCTAATCCATATTGGTGGCGAAGGCTCGTGCCCTTTTTCCTAGGTCAAGTCTTCTGGATGCAGTCATGGACGAGCCTTACTGATGACCTTTTCTATAGGCTACATAGCTGTAGTAACATGATGAGGAAGATGCGAAGGTAACCCGTGAGGACTTGTGTGATTATCCTTACAGATGGAAAGTGATTCCCCTTAGGCCTGCAGTAAATGATCCTGTGGATGCTAATTATAGTACAGGGGGAGGCCCAGATTAGTCTATTGGTTTGTGTTCATTAAAACAAACTTGCACGGTACAGTAAAGGTTGTTAAGGACTCGTCCTACAATGTATGTTTTGTCCTTTTTTATGTCATACTTGTGATGGTTGTATCCTGTTTTATTTTTAATGTCATGAACTGCTGGCACTACTGCGTATTGGGTTCAAGCACTTACACATCATTCCACATGTCCTGATTAAATTTTCAAGAGTAGGACTCGTTGTCTTGTCTGGTGTCTTTTCTGTAGTGATGCATCCCATATAGCATACGGATGTGGGCCACTTCTGGCTGAGAAATGGCACTGCTGGCCCACTGTTGACACTGGCAAACTGCATGTGAGCCAAAAGTGGCCCTCATATTGAAAATATACATTTGGCGCACATGTACTGTAAGAGATGTGGTCCACTTCTATCAGAGATATGTTAGTGTTATATACATATGAGCCATAACTGGCCAGCTTCTGGTCCAGATTTGGCCCAGTTGTGTGTGCTTCACATTTGGCTGATATGTAGCCCTGATCTGGTGTGTATGTGGCCCACATCTGGCAACCGAGAGCGGTCTGCCCAAGTGCTGTCAACCCATGTGACAAGTGGGGCCAAATGAAAATGGGAAATGAGGGCCAGATGTGGGCCAAAATAATTATTTATTACGCTAATCTGAAAGAAACCATTATCCTATTTTGATAAAACATTCAACATAACCTACCTTTTACAAATTGCACTTGTGAATTGTTACAAAACTAGTTATCTCAGTAATTACTATCCAGGCCTTACCTGTATTTATGATCTCCATATAGAATATGGAGAAATATATAAAATCATTTGACCTTAAGGGGCTGTATCCTGGAAGACTATTTTGAAATGTGTATGTATGCATGTTTCAAAATGTACTGCTCACTCCCCAATCCATACAGTTCATATATGTAAACACTACCTGGAGGGATTCTCAGATTAGCCAGGTAACTTAAACCCAAAGTCAGACCTGTCAATTGGGGAAAGAGCAGGACATTTGTTTAGGAACGTCCCCAATGTTGGCTTAGAAATCCTGCTTTGTGGAATATGTGAATGTGTAATTTTTATTATTAAGCTTCTACCTTTTCACTCTATATGCAGGTAAGCCCCGTCCATTTACACTGAAGTTATAAAAAGTTATTTGTGCCACCACTGCATTTTCAACAAGGCAACCAGTCAGAATAGAGCTCATGTACATAATTTACTCTTAAAATCACAGTTAAAAATTAACATGTTTATATTAATGGATAAAAAGGTTATATATATATTTTGGTACATAACTTCAAAATGGGGGGCGGCACGTTTACCTCTCAGCGCTGAGGTCTTGGGTTCGAGTCCACATCTGAGCAGAGTTTCCATGTTCTCCCCGTGTCTGTGTGGGTTTCCTCCGGGGTCTCCGGGTTTCCTCCCACGATGGACTGGCGCCCTGTCCTGGGCTTAGTTGAATTGTGTAATGCCCTGCCCTGCGCCCAGTGAGGGGGGGTAGGGGACTAACTGCGACCCTGATAAGGATTAAGCTGGTGTTATAATGGATGGATGGATGTTCAAAATGGACCACAGGCAAAGAAGATGCAAGAAGCATTTTTGAATACATTGAATCATCTTAGCAGGTCATTGACAAGATTACAACTTTGTAAATGGTGCTGATGGGTGGTTCAATACTTAAATATACATACTTTCAATCCTCACGTGACAGTATAATTTTTTAACCATCTAGACCCCACATCAATCTCTTCCGGCTGCTTTGCAGAAACAGTTAAAAGAACACTTCTTTGGACTGTAGGAAGAAACCGACACAGAGAACAAGAAAACTCAAATACACACATGTACACACACATATACATACATACATATATATTTGAGAGAGAGAGAGAATGAATGAAAGAGAAAGAAAAAAGATAAATTGAAAGAAGAAAGAAAGAACAAAGGAAAGAAGGAAATAGAGAGAGAAAAAAGAACGAAAAGGAAAGAGATAAAGAGAAAGAAAGAAGGAATTGGAGACAGAGTGAAAGAAAACAAAAACAAACTGGTGGTATTGCCCATATGCCTAGTACCTGATGAAAATGAGGTTCTGAGAAATGTACCGTGTTGCCAGGTTCACTGTTTTTCCACCAACATGATCTTGTTTAAAAATAGAGTGGCAGAGTGCACTTTTGGGCTATTTTCAAAACGATAAATATAATACTATTTTAATGTTAAAAATATAATGCTAAAAAATATTAATAACAGCATTGTAAACCAATTACTAAATAAATTAGAATATTACATTAGGTTCTGAAGGGCGGATTTTATTCATGAGGAAATTTTTGGTGGACATGGCAACCCTTCCCTTCACCCGTGTGTAGCAACAGCTCCCTCACTGTGTGGACAGGAGGTACAAATGGCTGACGGAGAGACTGCTTTGAGACGCGGATACTGATCTTTTCAAGTCAGTTGTGCGTGTTTTGATGTGAATTGAGCCTTAACATGAGCGTTTGACTGACAAACATGTGACATACTGGTCGTCATTTGACGGAGTGTGTGTTTAAAGAGCGGTAGATAATGTAGCTGGTCCTGACCGGTTAGCTTTAGCTTCGCTGAGTGTTTGTGGTTGTCAGGCCGCTCTGAGGTAACTGAGCAGATCCGCTTTGATTCAGTCCCCGTTTTGTGCAGCTCCCTGATTTATATGATAAACGGTCTGTATTGTGTTAACACCTGTGTACTGTTTATAGGTGTATATCTGAGGTAACAGTCGTGACTAAATATATCAGTATTAGTTATTTAAGCTGTCTGTAACACTGCTAGTGAAGCTTGTTTAGCTCGCGGGTTTGTTTTAGCCTGAGCTGTGCTAGCATAGCTGGCTAACGTGATCAGATACATACTGTAAATAATTGTCTATGTATTACTTGTCATTCTATAATCTATACTGTGTATATTATTGTATATGTTGTATATGTAATTAAAAAGCTAGAGACACACCAGTGGCTTAATTCCTGGTGCTCATTTACATACTTGATTAATTCTGATTCAAATGCTGCACTTGCCTGTCAATTTCAGATTAATTACTACGTGATAAAGTCACTATAAATACAATATACTAGCTTAATACTGTCGGCAGCTGCATATTTTGGACTTTGTGAAGTATTTAGAAGAGCTAACATTGAGGTTTATTTGAAGTGAAGCTTTGTTGTTTCCTAAGCAACGAGAAGCTTTGGCTTCATTAATAAGGGCGTTGACCTCGTTCATACAGTCTTAAAAGAGATTCTTTAGTAAAGAAACTCTTTCTAAATAGCACCATGGACACTCGAAGTACGTAAGGGTTCTTCAGATTGATGAGGAATGTGCTGTAGGTGGTTCTACACTCTTAAAAAACTGTGGTTCTTTAGTTATGAAAGGTTCTGTATAGAACCATGAACACTTAGAACCCTTTGGATAGGGACGTGGTTCTTCAGACAGATCAAGACGGTGTTGTAGAGGGTTCCGTGTGGCACCTTTTTGAAAAACGGTTCTATATAGCACCAAAAAAAGGGTTCAGCTATTCTTGTGATGTCTAGCTTGTAATTATAGAGGAACCCTTTTTTAAAAAGCTATAGAACCATTTTCAAAAAGGTTCTGTATAGAACCATCTACAACACATTTCTCATTCTGAAAAATCCTTTCACCATGCAGAGAACTCTTTGAGTGTTAATGTTTCTGTATGGAACCACGTTTTTTTACTAAAGAACCCTTGAAGAACCATCAGTGTAGTTCACTTCCCTAATTTAGTACTTTATAATATTAAGTACAAATAATGTGTATCGTAGTATAAACAACACTACTGTTATTTGTCCTTTATGTTGCTTGTATAATTTGTATTTTATAAACACATTGTCTATTTATTCTTTGTATAGTCTGTGTATACTGTTTATATTGTGTATCGTCTGTTAATTATGTACATTATCTGTTCATTGTATGTAACACTAGAGAGACACCAGGTGCTTATCAAACACGCTTGGCCATCAAATCTGATTCTGATATTGATTCTTTAATTGGGAATTGATTTATGTGATTGACTGACGTTTCATAATGTGTTTAATGATCCATATTGACTACAAAGATAAAATCTTAAAGAAATAAAATTGTTTGAGTTAGATATCTTAATTAGATATTAGATTTTAGATTAGATTAGGCCCTACAGTAGTATGTTGACCTTAATCTTCATGTTTAGAATGTTTGAAGCTTTAGGATTGTTATTCACATCACTATCAAAGCTATTTCAGGCTGTCATTTGTATGTTATTTGTTGTGTTTCTTACAGGCTCTGATGCTGCCAGTGCCATGACTGTGAAATACTAGTACAAACACAAATTGAAGCCAGCAAATACAGCTGCGTGCTGGTAGGAGTCATCATGTCCAAAAGTAAGAATTCAGAGTCTGTGAAGGTGGTGGTGCGTTGTCGCCCTATGAACGAGAAGGAGCGTGTTGCCAACTTTGAGAGGGTGGTCTCTGTGGATGTGAAACTAGGCCAGGTCGCCGTGCGTAATCCCAGAGGAGCATCCTCTCATGAGCACCCCAAAGTGTTCACGTTTGACTCGGTCTATGACTGGAATTCAAAGCAGATTGACCTTTATGATGAGACGTTCAGGCCATTAGTGGACTCTGTTTTGCTTGGCTTCAATGGCACCATTTTTGCTTATGGACAGACGGGCACAGGGAAGACGTACACTATGGAAGGGGTGCGCAACGACCCTGAGAGGAGAGGAGTCATTCCCAACTCATTTGAGCACATTTTCACACACATCTCTCGCTCGCAGAACCAACAGTACCTGGTCAGGGCATCTTACCTGGAGATCTACCAGGAGGAGATTAGGGACCTGTTATCCAAGGACCAGTCACGCCGTTTAGAGCTGAAGGAGAGACCTGACACTGGAGTCTATGTTAAAGATCTTTCTTCTTTTGTCACTAAAAGTGTTAGAGAGATTGAGCATGTCATGAATGTAGGTAACCAGAACCGTTCCGTTGGAGCTACCAACATGAATGAGCATAGTTCTCGTTCTCATGCCATATTTGTCATCACTATTGAATGCAGCGAGCTGGGCCCAGACGGCGAGAACCACATCCGTGTTGGGAAGCTTAATCTAGTTGACCTGGCTGGAAGTGAAAGGCAAACTAAGACGGGTGCCCAGGGTGAACGATTAAAGGAGGCAACTAAGATCAATCTGTCTTTGTCTGCTTTGGGCAACGTGATTTCTGCCCTGGTGGATGGAAAAAGCACTCACATTCCATACAGAGACTCCAAACTTACACGACTGCTCCAGGACTCGCTAGGAGGAAACGCCAGAACGGTCATGGTGGCCAACATTGGACCAGCCTCTTACAATCTGGAGGAGACTCTCACTACACTGCGCTACTCCAACCGTGCGAAAAACATCAAGAATAAACCCCGCATCAATGAAGACCCCAAAGATGCCCTTCTGAGGGAGTTCCAGGAGGAGATTGCCCGTTTGAAGGAACAGTTGGAGAAACGGTCTGGCAAGAAAAAGAGGAAAAGGAGGAAGAGAAGGGTTGGGGAGGAAGGAGAAGAATTGGATGATGATGATGACGATGATCTTGATGATGAGGAAGAAGACTGCGCCGATGGGGATAAGAACATAGCTGATTATTGGAGGGAGCAGCAGGAAAAGCTGGAAAAAGAACGGAAGGCCATTATGGAGGACCACAGCCTGGTGGCAGAGGAGAAACAGAGACTTCTCAGGGAGAAGGAGAAGAAGATGGATGATCTGTGTAGAGAAAAGGAGGCGTCAGAGATGCTGGCAGCCAAAGTCAAGGTAGGCAAATATAGTATAGGGTTAGCAATGGTACACCCATGACATTTGTATGCCCTTTACATGGCAGAGTCTGTAGGAAGTAGAGAATCTGCCTGTCTTGAAAGAATGATATTTTCCATGTTACTCTAGATCACTAGTCAATCAGCCAAGATATGCTTAAAATTTTGCTTTTCAGGTTCTGATTTTTTGTGTATTTTAAGTCTGACTGCAGCCTCAGGTTATAAAATTCTCTCTCTAACCCTTTTTAATCTGTCCTCATTGTAAGGCGATGGAGAGCAAACTGCTGGTTGGAGGTAAAAACATTGTTGACCACACTAACGAGCAGCAGCGGATTCTGGAGCAGAAGAGGCACGAGATAGCAGAACAGGTAAAACGTCCAGGAAAGACATCCTGTACGCCAGTCACTAGACCGTGTTTGCATCTTCAAGGTTGCAGTAAAAGTCATTGGTTATTTGAGCCTTGTGTTTGATACGAGTCGGTTAGAGGAGGGTCAGTTTTAGCTTGTGGTCAAAATGCTGATGGAAATTTCTGGTCTCCGTACACTTGTCATTTCTATATTAGGATTTTGTAATCAGTGTATGCTTCATGAGTAGGGCTGCCACAAACGATTATTTTTTATAGTCGACTAATCACCGATTATTTTTGCGATTAGTCGACTAATCTGATCATACATTAATTGAATATAAAACAATCAATCAATCAACATTTATTTATATAGCGCTTTTTACAATGGACGTTGTCACAAAGCAGCTTTACATAATCAGTATCAGACTATTTGATTCTAAGCCCGATGCAAGCAAGCAAGCTGAGCAACAGTGGCAAAGAAAAACTCCCTCAAGGCTGGAGGAAGAAACCTTGGGAGGAACCAGACTCACAGAGGGGATCCATCCTCCTCTGATCAAACTACTGATAGAGATTTACATCCTTAGTTAAATCTGACATGCAGTAAATGTAGTAACATTAGAGCTTCAGTCCAATCATTGCTAGTAGTAGATGTAAGTGAGCAGCAGGTCTGGTGTCAACCGCAGGAAGACCCACATACAAAACATACATCTTATCGCACTAGAATGCAGCTTTTATTATATAACCGTCATTAGATTTCAGCTATATGCTAACTAAAAATAAAAACAATTAAGATCATAGTTCATTAAACCTTTAATGAAATATGCAGCTTGTTGCAACAAACAATTATTTAACTGTTTAGCATAAAGTGTAAACATAGCACTGAAACATAACGTTAGCATTAGCATTCCTATTCAAACACATGACTGTTATAACGTTACAGAAAACACATGAACGTGTTCTAAGGCTGATGAATCAAATCATCACTAATGTTAACTTTTACAGCTATAAATATGAGTAAGCAGCAAGTTATCTCTCTGTTTACACTCTTGTTTAGCAGCTAACACGACATAATCGTGACTAATCGACTAATCGTGGCAGCCCTATTCATGAGTTAAAATCAGCACTCTTAGCAGTAACACTGCATTATTAGTTATGTCAAAAATGTAAAAATAATAAATGATTAGTCTGAAATGTGTTCAAACTGTGCTCCTGTGTTTTTGTTGTTTCTTTTGGATTTATTCACACGCTCCTTCCCATTCCTACACTATACAAATTCTTCTGTGTGTGTGTGTGTGTGTGCTTGTTTTCTCTAATAGAAAAGACGTGAGCGGGAGATGCAGCAAGAGATGGAGTGTCGTGACGAAGAGACTCTTGAGCTTAAGGAGACGTACAGCTCTCTTCAACAAGAAGTTGACATCAAGACTAAGAAACTGAAAAAGGTGCAGACGTTTGTGTGCATGTTCTCTTTAAGATGGATTGGCAGCTCTTACTAATGAAAGTCAGCATTTAATTCCAAATAAATCCAGCATCATCTAATCACCCAACGCTTCTTTAGATGGTGATTATCAGTGATGCATTTAAGTACATGTGTACATGATTAAAATGCACATAAATCTGAAGTATCTTGGCTTTTGTGACATGTTTAAGAAAGACACAGAACAAAGGTTAAGAAAGACACAGAACAAAGGAATTCAGCTTAAATATTAAACGGCCGAATACCGATATGTTTAAGTCATGTTGATGGGCATCTGTTAGAAGCAGCTCTGTTCTTCAGCTCTGCCTGCCTTACTGTTGCTTGAATGTCTTTTCGCTGGCACCATCAAATATCAGATTAAGCAAGATCCAGTGTTCACGAGCGGATTTATTTTTAGCTGCAAACTCGGCTCTTCCAAATCATTTGTTTGAGGCCAAC
>BRDA01039573.1:0-16206 GCA_036984385.1 Crenuchus spilurus
TGAACCTCCACCTTCTTTAAACCAGGTGTAGTTCTGCACATGTGGATTAGCATCACTGCTGCAGGTCAGAGTCACTGAACTGTCCTCTGCTGGTTTACTGATGCACACCCACACTTTCTTTGGAGAATCTGAAAATACAAAATAGTTTTTTTGATCATATTTGAGTGATGCTACTGAAAGTCAACAGGTCACATTATTTTATATTATATTATTATATCACTGTGAGCTATAAGTTACACTTTTGTCCTCCAACATACACACAATATAAATGTGTGGCATTAAAGCTAAAACATGGACAGTAATGTTCATCTGTGTACTTAATTTATTCAGTATCTGATACATATGTGATCTCTAAATGAAGATGTACTTTTAACAGTACCACCCCAGGAACCAGGGGCGCAGCACCAAATTCTGGGCCCTATGCACAAGCAGTGCCCAGGGCCCCCATCCTGTTATTAAATATGATTTTATTTTAATATTTAAAGGTCAATAAAATTCCAGACTCCTCAAGGGCCCTCTTCTCCACTGCGTCCCTGGTAACTCAGTACCACTTTTCCCCCCACTGCAACGCCCCTGCCAGGAGTTTATGTTAATAGACGTGTACAAAATACTCTTCAGAACAAATGTATTTATTACTGTTTATGATCTATTTATTACTATCTACAGTTGAGTTGAGATGCCGCCCTTCAGTTAATCCTTTGTAAGTAATCAGTAATTATTTTGACTCGTACAGGCACATTTAAATAATGTAAATCACATATAAATCATGTTTTCTTGTCACGTTCTCAGGTTTTGTCTTGTGTCGTGTCTCTTTAAGTACGTCTGTGTTCATTTTACCCTTGTGTATATATATCTCCCCTGTGTACCTGTCTAGTTGCTGGTCTTATTGTCGATTGTCATATTGTGAATGTCTTGGATAACCATTAGTGTCTGCTCCAATGTACAGTGTGTTTGTGCTTCTGTGACTTTCACTCATTAAATATCACCTTTAATTTGGAAAAGTCCTGCATTTGCGTCCTTTCCTTGGAAAAGCCTGACAAAAAGACCAGCCTTTTAAAATGGACGCAGCGGGACTACAGGAGGTGGTCGCTCAACAGCTCCAGCTGATCCAGCAGCTCAAGCAGCAGTACGACCAGGATCAGGCCTGGATCAAGGAGGTTCGAGAACTGCTACTGGAGATTGCGCCTTCTTTGCCCCTAAATCGCCTCAGCGCGGTCCTCCTACTCCTTCGTCCCTCTCCTAAGGACTCACAACGGTTGCAAAAACCCGAAGGAACTTTTTTGGGGGGTGCTATGCAATCTGTGAACTCCTTATGGAAGGGTGAGGTGGGCAAAAAGCTGGACAAGCAACACGGGCAGAGGCCGGACAGCGAGGAATGTGAGCAAGGGGATCAGATCCGGGTGGGAACTCTGAGCATTGTCAGTGAGGAGGAACACAGGCACTCATCTGACAGCTCACTGGAGAACCTACAGTGGAATCTGTATATCCACCGGCTCATCACTGAGGAGGACTCGCTGGCGGTGCTCCAACAGATCCAGCAGGAGGAGTGTGAGCAAGTGAGGAGAGACAAGCGTTTGCGGAAGAAGGCGGAGAAGAAGAGGCAGAAGCAGGCTGCCCAAACCCCGACTCAGGAGAAGCCGGAGGTTAGAAAGGTGCCCTCTGAATCCACGCCTCTTCCAGCAGTTACAGACTGCTCTGTAGCCAGAGATCTGCCCACGCAGTCTCTTCCCCAGCTCAGCGAGGAAACGCCGCTTTCCTCATCTCTGCTCAGCGTGGAAACACCGCCTTTCTCCTTTCCTCGGACACACGAGGAGACTCAGACTTTCGCTCCTCCAAGCAGAGAGGAGACTCTGCCCACATCTCATCAAAACCAAGAGGAGAGTCTGAACTTCACTCACCCAAGCGGAGATGAAATTCTGCCTTTCTCTGAGACTCGGCCCATCTCTCATCAGAGCCACGAGAAGGCTCCACCCTTCTCTCCACAGCCCGTCTCAGCTCAGCATGGTGAGGACTTGAACTTTTCTTATAAGGACGCTTTGGTGCCAGAGCACCAGAAGGAAGCCTCATTACCTTCTCTAGCAGACTGTGCTACACAGACACATGGGCCTGCTCATAGCACAGACTCTGCCAGTTCCCGGCAGGCTCATGTGCCCTGCCCTGCCCCCCTTTTCTCGTTGCTTCTGGGAGGGAGGGGGCGGTCTTTGGAGGGTGTCCCCACAGGATTTGGCCAACCAACCACCTCTTGTTAAGGAGGCAAAGCGGATGAATACCAGGCAGGCAAGATGGGCTTTATTCTTTACCAGATTCAACTTTACTGTCACCTATAGACCAGGTTCTAAGAATGTTAAAGCTGATGCATTATCCAGGCAGTTCGAAGACAACAAAGCAGTGATAGTTCTTGATAATATTCTTCCTCCCGAATGTATCGTGGCCCCCATTCGTTGGCAACTCATGGACGAGATCCAGCATGCGGTTGAGCATGACCCCATCCTGTTCGTTTGTCCAGCAAACAAGACGTATGTACAAGAGGTGTTAAGACCCCGTGTTATGAGTCAAGTTCATAGCTCACTCAGTTCAGGGCATTCGGGTATCCATCGTACCTCCCAGCTCATTCAGAATAAGTTCTGGTGGCCGAATATGAACTCAGATATGAAAAAGATTTGTTCAAGAATGTGCTCAGTCTAAGACACCACATCAGGCTCCTCAGGGACTATTAGAGCCATTAGAGATACCCAACCATCCCTGGTCTCATATAGGTGTAGACTTCATCACTGACCTACCTCGGTCCAAGGGAAACACTGCTATAATGACCATTATAGATCGCTTTTTTAAGGCCTGTAGGTTAATACCTCTTCCCAAACTCCCCACAGCATTTAATACCACGGAGTTGTTGGTAATGCACATATTCCGGTATTATGGTATACCGGAGGATATCGTGTCAGATAGAGGGCCTCAATTTACCTCCAGGGTATGGTCTGCTTTCTGTAAGGCGCTACAAATTAACATCAGTTTAACTTCTGGATACCATCCTCAGAGCAACGGACAGGTAGAACGATTTAACCAGGAAATAGGAAGATTTTTAAGGTCGTATTGTAGTCATAACCAACACGATTGGGCTGACTTTCTTATGTGGGCCGAGTATGCTCAGAACTCCCTTAGAAGTGAGTCTACAGGGATGACCCCATTTCAGTGTGTGCTGGGATACCAACCTCCTCTGTTTTCCTGGACTGGAGAAGAGATGGATCTTCCTACCCTGGATCACTGGATGAATAGAAGTAGAGAAACCTGGGAGAGTGCTCATGTGAGGCTGCAAAGGGCAATAAATTGTCAGAAGACTCTTGCTGATCGACGTCACCAGCCAGGACCCATCTACTGACCTGGGGACAAAGTTTGGCTTTCCACAAGGGACCTGCAAATGAGACTTCCTTCAAAAAAGCTAAGTCCCAGATTTATTGGTCCTTTTACTGTTCTGAAACAAGTAAATCCAGTGTCATACAAACTGCAGTTACCTAGAGCTTATAGGATCCACCCAGTATTTCATGTATCCTTGCTCAAGCCATGTCTGTCTCCCAGGTTCCTGTACCAGTGATGGTCCTCCACCTCCTCTGGATGTGGAGGGTGAACCTGCTTACTCAGAAAGGACTCTGCTGGATTCACGGAGGAGGCGTCGGGATATGCTGTACCTGGTTGACTGGGAAGGTTATGGCCCAGAGGAACATTCGTGGGTTCCTTCAGATGATATTCTGGATCCTTTTCTCATATCTGATTTCCACAGTGCACATCCTGATTGCCCGGCACCCCGACAGAGAGGTCATCCCCGTCGCCGGGTCCGTGTCGCGGCTGCAGGCGCTCTTGAGGAGAGGGGTACTGTGATGGTCCGGCAGGATTATGCCCCTCCAGCCCACCAGGGGTCCCCAACGCCGAACTCTCAGAACAATACCCCTCCCAGCCACCGGAGGTCGAACTCGCCGGAATACTAACATCACCATAGACATTAGATTGCTATTTAAGCTAAGCTAAATCATTATATCTTTGCGAGGTCTTGATTATGTTTAACATTTCATTTCTGAGCGTTTCCCGTGTATGGTCTACTTGGTTATTTGTATATTCTGCCTGGATTTTGATTCTGTCTTTGGATTTGCCCTCTTGGTTCTGTTTGCCTGATTCGTTACAACCCAGAGTTTGTTTATCACCTCGTTTACTCGGTTTGTCATTAAAATGAAACTTGCACTTGGATCCTCGCCTGACTCATCCTTTACAACCAGCTTCTGACACTGGAGCTGAGAACAATATAACTGTTGTTGATGCTGGTGGGTGATGTACTAGAACCTCTTCTCACACAGCCAACACAACCTCACTGTGCGTAGTAAAGACACATGAGTCAGAAGATGTTCAGCTGGATGTTTATAAATTAATAATGTTGTTGTGTTGATGAGAGAGGGAGAAGGACTATTTGGACAGAATGGAGCCTGTAAAGGTCCACCAGACTGAACAACATGTTAATTAGTGATTTTGATGTAGTGATATTAATAAATCATCCAAATATTTTGTGTTTAATGATTAGTATTCAGTGATAAGTTAATGGAGTGAATCATTAAAGGTAATTATATTGATTGTAGAAGCCAATCAGAAGTAATGTTTGGTTTGAGTATATTATTTGTTGCACAGAGGAGGAAAGGTAGAAGATTTTCTCTCATTTTCCTGGAGCTGTTTTGCGAAGCTCCAATCTGCATCACATTACGTAATTCATTTTGTTTCTAATGCAGTGGATAAAACTAGAGTTCAGAAGTAAAACCTGAAGATGTTTGACTTAAAGCAGCGCTGTCACTTTACGAAAGACATGTTAACTCAAATTTGAACACTTTCCTCTTTAGTTTGCAGAAAAAGACTGAAAAGAGATGTAGAGAGAGTCTCTGCTTTATAACATGTATATTTGCAGAAGTATTTATTAATAACTTATATGTATTATACATTGTCTCAGGTTGCAGTGCAGGTATGTTATGTTTTTCTCACTTTGACCACTAGAGGGTTGTGTTGGATAACAAAAATATCTTCTGATAGTAAACACAGTCTGGTTCTGTAATGCCATATTCCTCAAAGCGCACCACATTAGTGGGGCATGTAGGTATTTCAGGTGGGACATAAGGAATAAATGAGCATTTTATGCCTGTCTTTATTAATGCCTTTCTGTTTTAATAAAGCTTACTCAATAAAAAGCAGCCACTCACAGTGGATTCATTAATAGCACTTAAACGTGTTAAAAAATGTTAGATAGGAAACCAGAAAAATGTAGCTTGCTTGAAAAATAATAATTGATGTTGGCCTGTTAGACATCAACGTATTGCACCAAAATCTGTGACCATCAAAATATGACCTTAGGAGGCTCTTTCACAATTTCTGTTCACATGCACGAGCACATAACACAGACTACGTAAAACTATCCAGACTTAGTTTTATTTATTTTTCACAGCATTTGGAAAGTTCAGTGATAATTAATGCTCATATTTATATTTAATGTTCATGATAAAAGTACTCTGGCTGAGGTCTTAATCAGCACACACACACACACAGAGAAAGAGAGATGTGTGTTACTACAGATTTTGTTTATACAGATACAGTATAGAGGTCTGTGCAAAACTGATTTAACCTGAGTTGGTCCCGCTCCATCCCACCACATACACATGCCCGCCCGCTACCCCCCTCAGTCCTAACATGAATCTGATGAACTATATAGAGTGCTTTAAAGTTACGTACATATTTATTAACACAGCAAAATATTATAATTTAAAACATGCTCAGCCAGTATTTTGAAATATTATGTAGTTTTATGTTCATTATGCAGGGTAATCATTGCATGATTGTTATCATTTTCTAGACTATTTATTCATTTACGGAATGTAAATATATATGTGGTCCTGCTCCCACATCATTTGGACTGATTGTCCACCCGATCCCGACAAAAACAATGAAATTTAGTCCCGCAAAGCAAGATATTGTGACGGCTCTTGCGGGAGTGCAGACCTCTAAAACAGTATTCCTGTCTTAACTTTATTATAACAGCATGAACATTAAATGTAAAGATTATTATCTTTATTATTATTATTATTATTATTATTATTATTATTATGATTATCGCTGAGCTTTCTGTTATGGACAGCTACTACACACAACATGAGCTGAAATGGGGAAATTGTCTCTGATGTTGAACAGACCATTGCAGAGAAAAGATAACGTCGTCATCATCCACACAAAACAAAGTACAGATCTCTGCCGAATGATCATTTGAGAGTGGTAGTATCAAGCATACAATCCATGTGCAGAGCCACGCACTGGGGTTGGGAAGGTCTGGCTCAGTCACTAACTGTCTTTTGAATAATCAGCTAGTTGGAAATTGTCCTGTAGTATGTGTAAACATGGGTGGGGTAACAGTCTCCTGCTTAATTAATAAAGGGTCAGTGGTTACCACTATAACAGTTTTTTTACTAAGCATTTTACACACTTGCAAAAGAAATACTGTAGATGGTTCGGACTTAAAGCAGTGAATGGTCTAGACATTTCATACATAGGTTATCTTGAGCTTGATGTGGTTCTTGGGCAGCGCATACCAGGGAGGGGGATCCTAATAGTTAAGGATCCTGTAGATGTTACTCTTCATGGTCATAAAGTGGAGACACCAGGCATGCAGGTATGAATGTGCTTAGGAAGTGTTACCACACTCTGTTTGAACAGCATGTTCCTCAGCTCTTTTGACCCCCCCACCCCCCATGTGCAGTTGGTGGCCCCGGCGGTGTGGCATGTATTACGCCACTGTGAAAAGATGGAAACCATGCTGAATGCCACTAAGCCCTTCATGGTTCATGTTTATTGACAGCTACCCATGCATATGGTGGCTGGCACCTTGTCAATGGTTCCTGTTACATGCCCTCAGTTAGAGTCAGTGGAATTCCTGTTGGAGCCATTGGGCTTGGAAGAGGGACACCTGCCTGAAAGTTTGCTTTTGTCCCCTACTCTGGTATATGCAAAGAGGGGTTTGCTGTGTGCTTCCATTGTTAATCTTAGCAATGCTGATGGGTGGCTTCCCCATTGTCACGTAGTAGGTGTTCTGCAGGTGGTTTCAGCAGTGTTTGGGGAAAATGAGGCAAGTGTGTCTGTTGAGTCTTACTGGGAAGTGTTCAGATTTCATATCCACTCAAGCAGTAAGCGGGTTCAACCATTCTTCTGGTGACCAGATCATAGTGCTCATGCTAATGACTTATTCTCCAAGTATGGTAGTATCTTTTCCAAAGATGATGGTGAATTGGGGTGTACTTCTTTGATTGCTTATGAAATTCCTTTGGTAGATGATGTGCCCGTGTGCCAGCCCTACCACCGGATCATCCCTTCCCAGTATGAAACAGTGAAAGCCCACATCCAGCAGTTACTGGACAACAAGGTCATCAGGGAGAGCAGTAGCCCTTATACTTCCCCTATTGTGCTAGTAACTAAAAAGGACAGAAGCCTTAGACTTTGTGTAGACTATAGGCAGTTGAATGCTAAGACTCATCGGGATTCCTATCCACTTCCTAAAATAGAAGTCATTAGATGCTTTATCTGGTGGAAGATGGTTTTCTACTCTTGGTCTAACCAGTGGATACAACCAAGTTCCAGTAGCTGAAAGACAAATTTAAGACAGCTTTCTGCACTCTTTTTGACTTATTTGAGTTTAATTGCATGCTGTTTGGGTTGTGCAATGCACCTGGCACATTTCAGCGTCTTATGGAGCACATGTTTAGGGATTGCCGTTATCAGTCACTGCTTCTTTACCTTGATGATGTTGTTGTATTCTCTGCCACTGTGGAGCAACATATTAAAAGGCTAGAAGGAGTGTTTCATTGGCTTCAGAAACTGAAAGTCAAATTGTCATTTTTTTTACATCTACTTGAACCATGTTGTCTCTGCTGAAGGTGTGGCAACCGATCCTGCTAAAAATGAAGTGGTCAAAGTGTGGAAACGTCTTCATCTTGCTGAACTTCGTTCATTCCTTGGTTTTATGAGTTATCAATGTTTTGTGGAGGGCTTTTCTAAGCTTGCAGCACCCTTACACCAGCTAGTAGGGAAGCTTAGTGAATGAAAGGTTAAACCCCCAAGGTCTCTCTGGCCACAGCTTGGAGTGAAGATTGTGAACAGGCTTTCCAGTTGTTGAAAACAAAACTTACTTTTGCCCCAGTTCTGGCTTATGCTGATTTTAACACACTGTTCATTCTTGAAGTGGATGCTAGTCATGGAGGGTTTGGAGCAGTGCTCTCGCAAGAGCATAATGGAAAGGTGTTTCCAATTGCCTTTGCTAGTAGAGGGCTAAGGCTCACAAGGAGAAATATGGAAGCTCTATGAAGCTGGAGCTGCTGGGAGTAAAATGGGCTTCTCAATTGGCATCTTTTAAGTTCACTATCATGTATTGACCCAGAAAGAGCAATAAAAATGCTGATACCTTGTCCCGGCAGTACATGGAGTGCTTTGCAGTGAGGACAGGCATTCCCCCACAACTAGTGCTGGCCTCCTGGAACAAACAGCCAAGTAGTTCTGGGACCCAATGTAGCAAAGTTGTTGCATTTACAGGGTGCTCACCTCAAGATCTGAGCTTGTTGCAGAAAGCTGACCCAGTTATTAATCCAGTGTGGAAGTTCTATAGTGGAAGGCATCATCCAACTGTGGAGGAGTGTGAAGCTTTGTCCAGTGCCAGTAGAGCTCTGATTCATCAGTGGAATAGGTTGGTTGAGAGAGAGGGCTTACTACATCGTTCAGTCTGTCCCCCAGGTGGTGGACCAAAATGTTTCCAACTGCTCCTCCCCCAGTGCCTTCAGGAAGAGGTCCTACATATTGTCCATAATGATCATGGACACCAAGGTACAGAATGAACTCTCCAGCTATTGCTGGGCTGATGTTTCTGGCCCAGTATGGCTCAGGATTTGGAAAAATGGGGCCGCCAGTGCCAAAGATGCACATTGGGGAAGGCCGTTTGGCCACACTGGGGCACATTGCAAAATGAAATCTTAGCTATTGATTTCACGGCCTTAGAACCTGCAACACATGGCAGGGAGAATGTTCTGGTATTGAAAGACATTGTTACAAAATATATGCAGGCTGTCCCCACTAAGGATCAGAGAGCAAGTACGGTGGCCCAGATATTGGTACAGCATTGGTTCTATTATTTTGGCCCCCCCAGCCCATGTACATTCTGACCAAGGTTGAAATTTTGAAAGTGCAGTTCAACAGTTGTGTAAGATTTATGGGGTTCAGAAAAGTAGGAACACCCCTCACCATCCCCAAGGAAATGGACAGTGTGAGCACTTTAATCACACTTTACATGATCTGTTAAAGACACTCCCTGTTGATCAAAAGAAACACTGGCCACATCACTTACTCCAACTGACCTTTGCCTATAATACAACCCCTCATCAAACCACTGGACATTCTCCTTATTTTCTCATGTTTGGTTGTCACCGCAGGTTGCCAGTAGACTTTCTGTGGGGAGTGGGAGAAGACATGCCGAGTGTGGGAACTTTGGACAAATGAATTCAGAAACATCAGCAGAGTCTACTGCTGGTACATGAGCACGTAAGACAAAGATCAGAAGAAATGGCCCTCAGGCAAAATCTGAACTATAATAACCAAGTAAATGATTCTAGATTTAAGGAAGGGCAGCTGGTCTACCTGCGGAACCATCCACCAGGGTGAAATAAGATTCAGGACTACTGGAACTCCTGTGTTTACAGTGAGTAGTTTTCTTTTATAAGACAGTAAATGAGCGACAGACGACCTGACTCCAGTGTGATTCATACAGTGCAGAGTCAGACGGTACATAGGTTTAGTAATGCAAATATGTAACTGATGTAACTGATAAAGCTCATGTGTTATGACCTAGAAGAAGACTGAATGTATGTAGATCTGTTTAACAAACTAAAGGGGATGTGAACACAGCATAACACAAGACACAGGTGAGATAATACAGGAAGTGACATCAGGACGGCTAACACATGGACCAAATCAAAACCAAAACACAGAATCATCTGTTATATTTCTCTAATTTATGACTTTATAAAGAGAGATCACTGATGATGGTCAGATTTGGTTAAATTTGATCACAAACAGTTCAGCATGAAATGAATGAATCAGTACTTACATCTGACATTAAGAGAGACCTCAGGAGAGAGAAGGTTCTGACCCAGTACACCACACTGATACCTGTCTGTATCCTCACTGCTGACCTTCTGCAGGCTGAGCTGGTCAGTACTGGAGGATAAAGGTTGTTTATTTCTGTACCAGGTGAATGTTGGACTGTCGGTCAGTCTGCAGGTGGTTTTACATGTGAGAGTGACTTTATCTCCCTCCATCACTGTCTCAGGAACCTCCACCTGCAGACCTACAAACAAGACTAAAGTCACTTCTACTGAATCATCCTCACATCAGCTGAATGAATGGATCACTGTTGAGAGTATTTAAGGTATAAATGCTGATCTAGGATCCGATTTCAGTTGTTGTTTATGATGAAGCTGATCTTAGATCAGCAGCTCTGTTAAACCTAGGGAGACCAGACGTCCTCTTTTACCCGGACATGTCCTCTTTTTGAGACTTAAAAAGAACGTCCGGGCGGAATTTCACAAATGTCCAGGATTTTCTTGTACTCGAGAAGCGTTTCATTTACAAACTAGTCTCCCCCTCCCCCTATTCTGTTTGGTTCGTTTGAGTGAGATGTTACGCTATAATAAATGGAGACACAGCTGAAGTCCAAGCCGGTTTCCATTTAGACGTCCACAAGCTCAACGATTGGCTCTGCCTTTTCTTGCCAATGTGTGATTGGCCATTGCCGCTGTCACTCCCTCAAATGGAGTCTGGACTGCAATTTGGCTGGCAGTCCATTATCACCTGTAAGTTGTTAATGTGTTGAGTGTTTGTTTTGCCTGTGTCACGTCAGCTAGACGTATTTTAATATCAGCGGTTTCATATTAAAATTCATTAATATTTACATGAGTAATTATTTATTAATTATATTATAATAATTACATTAATTATTTGAGTGTGTGACTGTGAGCGTGTGTCTACCAGTCTGTGAAAAGCCATCTATTTACATGCCTCTAAGTGTAACTATTATCAAAATAATTCAAAATTTCTGCTTATTTTTACTCAAAAATTAGGTATAATTTTGTGTAAATAAGATTTATTGACCATACAGTCCAAACATATGTGTAACACTGGTGATAATGAGCTGAAGTGAAGTTGACTGAAAAGGATTGGGTGGTAATTTTATGCTACATGCTTTTAACAGTTTATTATTTATAAATAAAATGTAATAATGTATTAATATTGTATTAATTATTAATATTAATTTTTATTACTGTGTTATTCATAATAACTTTTAATAGTTTTTAGTATATTATAAATAGTAACTAGTAATTATTAATAAAATATAAATCTTAATTTGTCAATATTTATTAATAATTAATAATAATAAAAATTGTGTTCATGCACGAAAAAAAATGTATTTGAACATGTAATACGTTATACGTCCCCAACTCACCCCCGGTAAGGTGTCCTCTTTTGATCACCTCAGATCTGGTCACCCTAGTTAAACCTGCTCAATAAACGTCTAAAATATTGTGTGAACACTGCAGGAGTCTGTACAGCAGTGAATGAAGAACAGAGTCTTATTTCTGATGATGATCTTACCTGTGACTGACACATTAACTCCCTCTGCATTCTGATACCACAAACCTCTGTCTGTTGTGAATGTGAAGTAGTATTTACTTTGGCCTTCTTCTGTCACATCACTCAGTCTGAGGCTGCAGTTGTGTTCATGTCCAATATCCTGAACCCTTTCTGTGTAATCTGGATCATCTAATGTATCAGGTGGTTCTACACCAGGAGGAGCTTTAAACCAGAAAGCTGTTTTGACTGAGTGACCATGTGGATAACTGTAATTGCAGCTGATGGTCAATGTAGACCCCTTTAGTGCACAGATAGATTTAAGATTGTAATACACATCCCAATCCTCTGCAACAGCTGCTGTAAGAGAAAAGACAGAAATGTGTAAATGATGACTGTTTGTGTCTCAGTCAGTAAAAATGCTGCATAAAGTCTCCACTTCAGCTCATTGGTTAGACTCTTCATTTCAGCTGAGTTTAGTATCATCAGCTGTAATAAACTGAAGCTGATTTGGAGCTAAAAGTACAAAGTGAGAAGCTCCACAGGACTTACAGTAGCTGCAGAAATTAACCCCCAAACACACCTGTTAACCCTCCACACACACACACAACTGAGCAGAACCACATGTATAAACACACACTCCTAACTTTACAAAGTACAGTTTACATTTAGAAGAGGAGTGACAGCTCTGACTCACCTGAGATGAAGATGAGAAACAGCAGAGAGACAGTGAGAGACATTCTGAGTGACATCATCAGTGCAGCCTGTATGATCAGAACATACAACATCCTGTTCATCTACAGTCATCAGTGATGATTCAGTCAATGATCAACATCTCTGACTCTGTAACATCACTTTACACTGAGAGACTAGGGTGAACAGATGTCCCGCTTGGTGCAGGACAGTCACACATTTTCATTACTTTTCACACGTCCCACAAATTGAGACGTTGTTCCGCATTGTTATTGACAGTCAAGAGTGTCAGTTTTATAATCTGGCAACTATCAAACGGCTGTGTGGGGACGAAAATGCAGCTACAACAAAGACTGGGAGACTATCTACCCCTGCATGAAACCAGTGCAAGGCGAGTCTGGTAAAGTTTTGTGTGAAGTTTGCTTGAGTCATTTTTCTGTTTCACATGGAGGTGAATACGACGTGAAATGACACAGACGATGCGAGACTCACAAAAAATGTGTTGCTCAAAAGGAGGTTTCCCAGTCTATGCATACGTTCCTGCTAAAACCCAAACAAAATTCAAACGTAGATGAAGTAACAGCAGCAGAACTAACTAGTGTTTACCACACTGTGAAACACTCCTTATCATACAGGTCAGAAGACTGTGGTAAGCTAGCATCAACCATGTTCCCAGACTCTGAGATTGCAAAGAAAAGGTCATGTGGTTGTACAAAGGCAGCATCCATAGTTACAGATGTGCTTGCACCTGCCTCTGTGGAGAGTTGTTTAAGAGAATTAAAAACGGCTGTGGTTCTCGTAAGTGATAAAGTCCACACGCCATTTTTCCAGTGGCTTCAGATGCATCTAATCATGGCACCACAAAACTCTTCACACTGTCTTTGAGATATTGGACACCAGAGCTGGGTTTGAAAAGCAAGATCCTTGACTTTTTTGAAGATAACCATGAGTCAGCTGTTACCATACACCGCCAGATACAAGTAAGCTAGAGGAAAATGGCCTGCAAGTGGACATGATTTCAGCTTACTCCTCTGATAATGCTAGTGTAAATTACGGGGAAAACTACAGTGGTAACTCTACTTACGAGCATCCCTACTAACAAGTATTCCAGGTAATGAGTCGAGATCTCTGAATATTTTTGTTCCAGGTAACGAGTAAAATTCCAAGTAACGAGTAGCGTAAATTTGTTCAATTATGCCAACCACTAGAGGCGCTGCGTCGTAGCATCCCATTGATGCTAGCGTAGAAGAAGTCAGTCAATACCTTTGACCGCTGTCCAGTGAAAGTGAAAGTGCTAGTGAAAGCGACGCTAAGGTAGCAAAAGGTAGTGAACAAGAAAGTTAGATACATTTTACTTTTACTTTTCATATGATAAGTGTAACCATGCCATACACGTACACCTGTCCTCCTTAGCCGCCAGCCTACACGAGCACCGTCGTCTTGTTTATGTTTTAAAAAACCATATAAACACATTATTTAGCATATTAAAGTATACTGTATATTGGCCGGCTGACACAGATTAATCAGTTTACATGTATTCTTATGGGGAAAATGCATCCAGCTAACGAGCAAACCAGCTAACGAGCTCGGCTCCTGCAGGGATTAAACTCCCAAGTAGGGTTACCACTGTACAGTATTGTTTTCCAAAAGCTAAAGGCAGACAACAGTGTCATCATCAAAGCTAACTGTATGTCCCACATAGTGCACAACTGTGCAAAGCATGCTGGAGACATGCTGAACATTGACATTGACTCTGTAGTGAACAAAATATTCTGTCACTTTTCAGTGTCTGCACAGCGCACAGAGGAATTGAAAGCAGTCTTTGCCTTTAAAGATTATCATGTTGTACAGAGACATGTACCCACAAGATGTCAGAGTCTGTGGCCTGCTGTCCAGAGGCTACATGACGGCTGGGCAGCTATCAAGAGCTATTTCTTGTCACTTGGAGAGAATCAGTGCCCAAAAGCACTGTGGCAGCTGTTAAAAATGGATCAGCATTGGTGTCCCACACAAGCATAGTCTTTGAATTGGAATCTGGTCACCCTAAGACAGACAGCTCAATCACCATCCATGACCTCACATACAACACTTTTAAAATAAGTACTTTTACTTCTTACTTTTAGTACATATACAGCGAAATGCAAAAGTTTGGGTACTCCTGTTAAAATGAAGGTGTTTTTGTTTTGTTTTTTTGTTTTTTTTTTAATATCCACAATGAATCTGTTCTGGTCTAAAGCTGACACGAGGAGACGAGGAGGCAGTGGACGTTTCAAACTCAAACACTTTATTCACACAAACTCAAAACAAACAAGCTCGAGGGCTTTTACTGACTTCACATGTGAACACAAACACAGCTAGATAAACAGAATGACCAACAAAGACATGACACATGAGGGATATCAGGATATCACCCAAATGTAGATTTTTGTACCATTGACACATTTTTCTTTATTCACGCATTCATGCATCTGTGCAACTCTGCTGCTTTGCACTTTCTCATAGCGCTGGTGCCGACTGATTAAGCTCTGTTTAAATAGGGCTGACATCCCTGTAGCGACTGGTGCTGCTGTTTTCTCCACCTCGCTGGATGTTGCATATTCAGCTGTGAAGCTATTGCTGTTAGACAGCTAGCACCTTAAGTGGTTATTAAGTTGTTTGTTTTTGGTTTATTTTTTTGTTTATTGGTTTTCTTTTCTTGCTTTCATCGCCCAGAAGCCATTAATGTACTTTGCGATATTTGCGGGTTTTTTTGTAATATTACATTATTGTTTTTCTACTGTTAAGTTTTTCGTTTCTATCTTATGAAATTCGTTAGATTATATTTTTGCTAATATTTTGAGTTTAGTTTAGTTTTTTTTTTATTTTATATTTTCTTTAATTGTGGTGGCAGCTAGCGAATAGCTTAATGCTAGCTTTTGTCATTTAGCATATAACAATTCTTACTGATCTTTTTAATAAATGGTGTCTTAATCATAGCTGCAGCTAAGCCTTTTATTGATTAGGTCAGTAATTGAATTGTGAAATAAAATCAAGTCTTTTTGCAAATAAATTGATTGTCAAATGAGTCTCTGTATGTAAGGTCAAAAGTTAAATGTGTGCTGCACCCATTTGCTGAATTAGATCACTTACGTTGGCTTTGTTTTTATTTTTTTGCCTGAAAATAATGCTTTTATCTTAATCTTTTAAATTATACATGGTATTCACACACTAAAAATAATATATAGCATGCATGCATATATAAAATCACAATTTTCTTGGAGGTGCTGTGGGGGTGGTCTGGCCATCCTAGAATGGTTAAAATCTGTACTGCACCACGTACATTACAAAATCAGTTCACCAAGTAACTTAGTAGCAAAATCACCCCCAAGCCCCCCTAACGCCGCCCATGCTGAAGACAGTTACCCAATGAGGATTTTCCGTCTGCACAAGCATGGACATTGACGAGTTATACTCGTATCGTGCTCCTTACTCGTCAACAATGCTTTATCCATACCGGATACTTGTCTGAAACAAGTATCTGGCTCAACTCTAATGTTAAGCCAAAAGGAAGGAGTAATGGCAAGCTTCCTAGAAATGTTGTGGAATCAAAAGTACAATATTTGTCTGAGTGAAAGTCAATAAATAAATACTCAAGTAAAGTAAAAATACTCAAAATGTAATTAAAGTACAGTACTCAAGTAAATGTACTTCGTTACTGTCCACCACTGCAAATATGACGGTTTGATACTGAATCTCACTCTACACACACAGGGGTTGGACAATGAAAGTGAAACAGCTGTCATGTTAGTGTGGGAGGTTTCATGGCTAAATTGGACCAGTCTGGTGGCCAATCTT
>BRDA01039574.1:618-17136 GCA_036984385.1 Crenuchus spilurus
TCACAGTTGTTTAGGGTTGTTTTCAACCCTGTTCATCGTTACAATTGTCCTAATTAGTGTTAATTGGTCTTCCAGCTGTTTGTTATATGCTCAATTTCCTTTTTCCAGCCACTTATTGCTACTTGTCCCAACTTTTGTTGGGATTTGTTGACACTGAAATTTTGAATCAACATATTTTTCCTTTAAAATGTTACATTTACTCAGTTTAAACTTTTGATCTGTCATCTATGTTCTATTATGAATAAAATATTGACATTTGCCATCTCAACATCATTGTATTTAGTTTTTATTCACAATTCGCAAAAAATACTTATTTGCAGCAGTAACACACAAATAGATTATTAAAAAATCATACATTGTGATTTCCGGATTTTTTCTTCTAGATTATGTCTCTCACAGTGGACATGCACCTAAGATGAACATTTCAGACCCATCCATGATTTCTAAGTGGGAGAACTTGCAAATTTGCAGGGTGTTCAAATACTTATTTTCCTCACTGTAGTTACTAATGATTGTACTCATTTTTGCAAATGTTAACAAATAATTATTAAATCATTACTAAATCATTTGTTAATGAAATTCCCATGTACTAATGATTATTACACAGTTATTAATTATTAGTTAATAAGCTATTAATGAAAGTTATTATAAAGTGTTACCAATATTTTATTAATAATTAATATTAATATCAATGTTATTATTTTATTCTTACTAATAAGGATTGATTGCTGTTATTAGTATATTATTAATATGAACTATTAGTTATTAATACAATTTTATTAATAATTAATTGTAAGTAATTTAGTATTATCTTGTAATAATTAATCAAAATTTTAAATGGTGGCCTAACAGCAGGGGATGATTCTGTGATAACTGCATTTGACCAATCATTGGTTATTGTTCCTTTTAGCTCCTTCCATCTTGCTTCATCATGTTTGCTATCCCAGCAGGAAAAGAAACCAAACTCAACACAGGTACTCAGGTACAGTGGGTGTCACTCAACTGTAGAAATGAAAAGAAATGTGCAGTCTTGGATTTGTTACAATACCATAACAATCTGCACCGGAAAACTACATTTGCTTCACCATGTTAGCAACAGTAGTGGCTAAATGTCAGTAAATAAAGCCAAAAGAGGCAATGTTCTGTCTGATAAGGATCTATTTTATTGAGCGTCCCACAGAGGAGAGCCACTCTTCCATTTTAGTCTCTATCAAAGCTCTATTACAGCTTGGATAACCATGCCGTTCCTCTAATCCTCCCCAGGTGTCACACACACACACAGACATGCGCACACACACCACTGGATTGCTTTCCCACGCTCTTGCATACCTCAACTGAGCTCTGTACAAACCAATCAACATGCTTCCTCACACCTTCGCTCTGGGCTAATTATGTACAGGCACTTTTTTCATCGTCTTGGCTGCCACTAGCTTTGAATTGCACCAAGCAATTACCTCTTACTTAAGGTGCAGTATCGTAACAAGCACTAAAGTGCTGCGGTTAGGAATGTGTGTGTGCGCTCAAGGCACAGAAAGAAAGTAAAAGTTGTGCATGAATGAAAAGGTTAGAACTTACCCTTCACTACAGCAAATAATAATTATAAATTATAAATAAATACAGATATTATGTACTGACAAACCACCTCCTTGCTTCTCCAGCCATCTGTCCACTCTATTAGACACATCAATCTTGTTTGTTTGTTTTTTTGTTGTTGTTGTTTTTGGTAACACTTTATAATAACTTTCAATAATAGTTCATTAACTAATGATTAATAACTGTGAACAAATCGTTAGTTCATGAGAATGTAATTAATAAATGATTTACTAATGATTTGTTAACATTTGAAAAAATGAATACAGTCATTAGTAACTACTTGAACTGTCATTTATAAACATTTGTTCATCTTCAAATTCTCATGAACTAATGACTTGTTCACAGTTATTAATCATTAGTTAATGGCTTATTAATGAAAGTTATTTTAAAGTGTTACCAATTTTTTTATATATATAATTTTTGCCAGTTTTCTCCTCTTCCCAATGTGGTAGTAGCCAATTAACCCATCCCATCCACTATGGGGTGCTCCCCATCACTTTGCACTGTCCCTGACTCTGGGAGGGTAAAGACAAGCACAAGCCTCCTCCACTGCGTGTGATACAGCCACTGCCTCTTTTCTAACTACCACTGATACACCATCACTGGGGAGCCAAGGCGCTCTGAGGAAAGTGCAGGATTCCCAGCTCTGAATGGACCAATCATTAGACGCCTGAGCCAGCGGACATTGCAATGTGAGAGTGATGGGGAGAGAGAACGCCATCTACCCACCCAGAGAGAGCACGGTCAATTTTTGCTCTCTTGGGCCCCGGCTGTTGATGGCAAACAGCATGACCGAGATTAGAACTCACGATCCTCTGGTCATAGTGTCAGCGTCTTAGCCTGCTGAGTCATCACACCAATCTTGTTGGTCCACCTTGTAGATGTAAAGTCAGAAATAGTAGTTCATCCTACACAGTTTGTGTTGGTCATCATCTAGTCCTTCACTGGTGGTCACAGGATGCTGCCCAGAGGATGCTGTTGGCTGGATAGTCCAGCCACTGGTACCATCACAACACACATTAATGCACCACCACCACATCAGTGTCACTGGAGTGTTGAGAATGAGCAAATAATACCTGCTCTGTGAGGGTCCTGAACAGGGTGAACAAAGAGAAATAGGTGGACTACAGTTTATATGGTCAGTGGAGTGACAATGAGTGTAGACACAAGAAGGTGGTTTCAATAAAGTGGCTGGTTTGTGTATATGTATATATAATATTTGTGAAAATAAAAACATTTTCAGTATTAAACAGTGTGCAAGTGAATTAGATTTTATATGTAATCAGGAAGTCAATTTATAGCAATCTAATTTAAACACAGTATAGATCATTAACAATGACAGCAGCGTATATAAATATCACGGCAGCAAAGAAAGACATTACAGTTAACTAAGACAAATAAGTAAGTACTGCTGGTCAACAGAACAAAGCCCAAGAGAATAAAGAAAAGGTTCAAATCTTGCTCTTCTTTCACAATTTATTGTTAGTAATATACTTCAAAGAATTTGATAAAAATCTGCTGTCGATGTTGCTGAATATCACATTTCCCCCCCACTGGGACTCCCCTTAGATGACCTTCATGTCGCAAATAACCAAAAAACCTCCATCAGCTCCTCCAAGGAACACATAACTCTTTCCATATTAATTTGATTTAGAATGGTTCTGAAGTCCACATGAAGACTGACATTAATAAATCAGTCCAAGAAGAGAATCCAGAATGGATGGCGGTCGCTAAAGTACGGACAGATTGACTCTGTTTTGGAGAAATGGGCTCAACCAAGTTTTTGGCTCTTAGCCGGTCTGACATCATAGTTTTGGTCTGTTCAAAACACTGCACTCATTTCACTTGGTCACATAAAGTTCATTTAAGCATCTGCACTGAAGAAAAAATTTAAAAAATAAAGTAAAACTCTGATCAGCTGAACTGCTAGAAAACTGTCCAACCCTGTGTAAATGACCATCCATCCATCCATCCATTATCCCACTTGCTTAATCCTTATCAGAGTCGCAGTTGTGTAAATGAACTATTTCTCTTATACTGTATGTGAGATTTGTACGCATGAGGCAGTGGTACATGACATGGCATTGTTATTGTCCATATGCTGACTATATCACTCAAACATCCACTGTGTAAGATGACAAAGTGAACATCTAGGCTAATGACTTCAACAAACGCTGACTGAAGTCAAAAGTTAGTAAACCTGGAGTCTGAACAATGAAACGAGATTAAAATTTTAAACTGGCCAATCAAAAGAATCTGTTAATGTGAACCTTTCCTCACAAAAAGAAGCACAATCAATAGCTACAACCTAGAAAGTGTAACAAAGTAACCTCAAAGAGTTTAGGCATTCATCAGTTTACAGTCGAACCAACTGTCTATAAAAGAAGACAATTCAGTGCTGTGCCTGCACTGCCTAGAAGACCAGTTCATGAAACTATTGATGAAACTATGGCTGTATTATTTGAATGAATGAATGAATGAATGAATGTATGAATGATACACTTATATAGCTTCTTTCTCAAACCCAAGGACGATTTACAATCAACACACTCCATTTACACACTTAGAACTCAACCACACACACCGGCAAATGTACTCTCAACCAGAAGCGACCGTCCACCTGGAGGACTGCATCGAGCACTAGGGGGATCAGCCAGGACAGACTGCCAACCATATCTAGGCATATATATATATATATATATATATATATATATATATATATTATATACATTCATACACACCAGAGTACCCAATTCACCTGATCTCCATGTTTTTGGACTGTGGGAGGAACCGGACGCCCTGGAGGAAACCCACACAGACACGGGGAGAACATGGAAACTCCACCCAGATGGGGACTGAACTCAAAACCTCAGCACTGAGAGGTGAACGTATTAACCACCAAACCACCGTGGTGCCGTTTTGGAACAACACACAGCAGCCAACATAAAAACATCACCCCATTGGTGAAGTATGGTGATGGGAGTGTCATGATTTGGGGCTTTTTTCTGTTTCTGAGCCTGGAGCAATTGCCGCCACTTCATTAAATTCTCAAATTTAACAAGGTATGTTACAGGATCACATCAGGGTGGCTCTCCACTGACTAAAGCTCAGTATGGTGATGTAGCTATCATATAATAAGATAAGCCATAATGGCTTTAAAAACTTTTGGAGTGGCCCAGTAAGAGCACAGACCTAAACTCAATTTAGATGCTGTTGAATACCTCAGATGAGCCATTCAGCCAGACATCTGGAGATTATGACTGTTCTGTAAGTAAGAATGGTCCTATGTTTCTCTTGAACGATGTGCAGGTATGATACTCAAAGCACAGCTGAGGTTCATCCATTTATTAAAGACAAAAGACTTTAAGATGAATATTAATTGGTGCATACTTTTAAAGACCTGAAAGATTATAATTGTGTGTTATTTGAACTGTGATCTAGATCAGTAGTTCCCAACCCTGGTTCTAGAGCACCCCTGTCCTGCACAATTTGGTACTCCAGAACCAGGTTTAGGAACCACTTACTTAGAGGATGATCACATTGTGTGAGCAATTAATGCAGAAAACTAGAAAAAAGATGTTAAAGTTTTGTCTATAATGGCTGTTAAAAACACATGCTTCTCTTTACTCGACAGCGTGAGTTATTCATGAGTACACGAAGCCGAGAGGTGGAGAGAAAAAGACATTAAGGTTTGCCTCGGTAACCAGAATTAAAAGAGGACAGCTTCTTTTTGTGTATATTTAATTATCCTGTAACTCACTGCCTGTGACTGAGGGAATGACTTGAGGACATGAGCAAGAAACACAGCTAAAAGTGCTGAGCAGCAATGAAAGGAAAGAAAGAAATCAGAGAGAAAAAAAAGGGAAAAACTCATCATTCACTTTATTACATTGCTTCACTTTTTCACTGTTATCCAGTACAATTTTATAAAACATACAAACACAGCAAAACCAATTAGACAGAGAATGGGACACAAGCTACATCACAGGTTGAGCTATTTAAATAAGTACAGGTGAAGATTTTGGGGATAAAATAAGTGCAGACGTTTCTTTGCCATCTTAAATATACAAGATAAAGGCATGAAAATGAAATAATGATTACTGTTGTCAAATATATTGATTTATCAGTACTTATTAATTATGACATTTTCATATAATAATAATGACTATTTTTCCATGATATGCAGTCTGTCTAGATCAAGGGTCGGCAACCCGCGACTCCAGAGCCGCTCTTTCATCCTTATGTTGTGGCTCCGCGTGCACAGACGTAATTTGGTGAGGTGACAGTGGGGACATGCCATTTTTCAAAAGGCAGTTTTAGTCCCCTGCAGTTTTTACCTTCCAAAAACAGTGTTGCACTATATTAAATGGAGACGAGTTGAGCATTACGACCAATTGGAAATATAAGCTGCTCGATCTGAAGTCTGTTTCCCTTTAGGCCCCCACAAGCTCATCGGTTGGCTCTGCCATTTCTTGCTAACATGTGATTGGCTGTCCCAGCTGTCACTCCATCAAACAGCATCTGGACTTGTAAACTGGTGTTTTGCAAGTTGACCAGCAGTCCATGTTCACCTGCCTCTGTAAGTTTTTTACATGTTGAGCGTTTGTTCTGCCTGTGTGTGTCAAGTCAGCGAGACATATTTTAATATCAGAGGTTTCATGTTAAAATTCATTAACATTAACATTTGAGTGTGTGTCTGTGTACGTGTATCTATCAGTCTGTGATAAGCCATCCATTTACATGCCTCTAAGTTTAACTATTATCAAAATAATTTATTAATTTATTAATAATTAATATTAATAATTAAATTTATATTCAAGCACCATAATATTCAAAATGTGTTCATTACATTTTTTTTTTCTCTGTAGAACTTCATGGATTTCATAAACAATGCACTATAGTTGTTTATACAAAGTGTAGAGGTAAACAAAACAATACATACAGTGTTATCTTCATTTTAGATGTCAAAAAGTATTTGCAGCTCCCAGTGTTTTCTTTTCCATAGACACCAGGTCCAAATGGCTCTTTCAGTGTTAAAAGTTGCCGACCTCTAGTCTAGAGATACACAGTCAGAACTGGCAGATTTTTGCTCAGAATAGCAGAATTTTGCCAGTTTATGTTTTTTGATTATTTTTTCAATTTCCTGACAAAATATCTTTGATTGTTCTGATGATTTGATGGATGCAATCATTAGATCATAGCACCCATAGCCTTATACATTATCTGAATTTGGAGTTTGTCACCTTTTCCAGCATGTATCAGGGGTTCTGTACTAAAGCTATTTTAAACATGGCTGCCCCCATGTGGTACCATGTGTTACCATAAATTGGTAGCAACTTCAGACAGCAGAGGGCTGGCAGAAGACTGATCTTGAATCAGATTCCTCTTTATGATGGTCATCATCACAAAAAATGATTCTACTCTGAATCTCAACAGTCAAAGATGATGGATGCAACACATTAGTCTTTATAGCTCACAGCAGGTCATACTGAGACCTAAACTCCATCGACCAGTCCATGAGACTTAAGATCTGGATGCATTTCAGGGGGGTTGAGAGATGTTTTGATGATGTATGACTGGGCTATTTAGGTGACTATTCAGTGTTTATTAGCTTCACAAACTATAAAAACTGATTGAATCTGAAGAAAAAAGAAGATTGTGTAAATGTGATTTTTGAGGAAGGTGGTTTTGAGTTCACTTTGAGTTTTATGAGCTAGTTTTAACAGAGACATATTCAGGCTGCTGCTTGGCATTGGGTTAAAGAATAAGCAACAAAACACTGGTGGCATGAGTGTTGCTGAAGTATAATGAACACCCCCCTCACCCTCTTCTGTAATGTGATCTCTCTGTCTTTGTTTCTCTAGCTTTCTGTCTCTTTATATGGGTCACAACTGTTGGAAACACATACACTCTATCACAGATAATCGCTCGGGTTAGAGAACGTACGTGTTATTGTCCTGGCATTTTGGAAAGATCACCAGCTGCAATGAAAGCAACACATTCTGAGAAATGATGCCTCACCATTGTAGGAGGTCCTTCAAAACACACAAGCACACACACAGCTGCACCATTAGAGTGTTACCAACAGTGTCTGAAGCCAAACATTTGCTACACTGAGAATTTCAAGAAGCTGAAAGCCATTTCACAGTTTTAACATGTCTGCAATACCATAAAACAGTGTAAATGAGATTGCACTCTTGAGCTCATTCCAGACGCTTTCCTTTCATTAGCTCACGATCAGCGATGCATGAAAAGTTCGCTTTACGCAATTAGGCCCTTGGGAGTGAAATACACAGGCTTCTGTTGTGGCGTTGTTCATACCAAATGTTATTCTTTCTAATAAACTCCATGTCGCAGCTTTCATAAATCAGATTACTGTGTGATGTTTGGCCAGACTATATGTCTTGGGAGGACGAATGGGCCATTACTGGACACATTGGAGAAGTCCAAAAACTCTCACACAACCACAAAAGTAACAGAGTGACCGTAAACCGAGATGTGGTATTTTACATGAGGAAACAGAGAAATGCTGCCCTCTGTTGGTCAACATTCTATATTACTATTAAATATATTGTGAGGAGAAAGCAGGATGTAAAACTGCACAATATATAAGCTTTGTTCCTTAAGATAAGCTTGAAGTCCTCTGTAGTACTTTCCTGTGCAGAACCCTCATTTTTATATTTATTTTATATGAAATGTCAATGTGTCAATGCCCACCAGCATGCAAAATGTGAACGATAATAGTAAGCTGGCAGTCCTGATCCTGTGAATCTACTTTCACATGCAAGATTTTAGGGGTGCAGCTAGTTTTTAGAAATATACTTAGTTGAACATGAATTCTGCAGATCAGCTGGCATCTCATTTGAAACGTCTGTGTAGTGATTGATGAATATTGGTATTTCAGTGGCAGATGTCTAGGCTGATATTTTAAAAAAAGTGTTAAACAAATCAGAATAATGTTTTATATTTTACATTCTTCACAGTAGGCACCTCTTGCTTAGATGCAGCTTTCTTGGCATTTTCTCAGTCAGCTTTATGAGGTAGTCACCTGGAATGGCTTTCAGTTAACAGCTGTGTTTTGTCAAGAGCTCATGACTTGCATTTCTTGCCTCTTAATGTGTTTGAGACATCAGTTGTGTGTCTACTTTGAAGAATCTAAAATCTAAAACATATTTTTAAAACACTTACACTTGTAAACACTTACATTGTAAACATTTACACTTGTAAACACTTTTAAGTTTACTACATGTGTTCTTTCTTTGTCTGGATGACTTCAATATTCATTTACAATGTAGGAAAAATCATTGAATAGTGTCCAAACTTTTGACTGGTACTGTAACTGTTTACCTATATTAAGTGCCTACTAGGGTACTCAATATAACCCTGACCAGGATAAAGTAGTTAAGTAGATGGATGGTTGGATGAATAGATGGATGGATGGATGTAAAAATAATTGTTGACTTCGGATTAAAGAATAGGTTTATCAGCATGCCTTCATCTGCCTTTAGAATGGTGAATTTGACACTTGGAGGAGCTGTAATTGTTGTAGAGCTGCCACACCGATAGGGCTGCCTGCAGATGTGCCTGTAAATGTGCCCGTTTTTATTTACTAGCCTTGTGAGTACAGGCCTATTTTTAATAACAATGCAGATTACATAAAAATGACAATAATTGGATTAACTGATTTATCGCTACTTCTGTAGGTCCAACACCTGCACAACGGCAACAGAAGTGCCATAAAACATCCTCAAAAATGATAGCAGTCTAGAATTGCAGCTCAACTAGAATGCAGCCTATTTTTGCAGCTGTTGGTTGGTGAACCATGACTATTGATGCTAGTCCTTCAGCTCTAGGCTTAAACATCAAAATAAA
The DNA here is from genome assembly GCA_036984385.1 of Crenuchus spilurus. NCBI lineage: Eukaryota > Metazoa > Chordata > Actinopteri > Characiformes > Crenuchidae > Crenuchus > Crenuchus spilurus. Next base: position 10,084 of record BRDA01039574.1, read on the forward strand.
AAAATGTAAAAAATGTAAATGCTACAATAATGCTTATTACTGTTATCCACCCTATGAGAGTTACAATCGTATTTTAGCACTAAGCTAACACAGAATGCAGTTACTTTAAATTTAACTCAGACATTAGAAGTGGGTAAAAGGCATTCTTTGTTTTGTTATCACAATGTCAGCCTTTATGTTAATAAAAAAGAGGATTCTAGGCTATAATGGTGACAATTATGATTTTGTTTTGATTAGCAATATTAGCCTTGCAGCTCCAGATCTTTACTAATGAAGCAAAATGCTTGCCAATGTTTTGCTTACATAACAATTCTTTACTAATACTTTGGATATATTTTGTAACACTCAGCTTCTTCAAAGTGTATTTCAGCTTTTACCTAAATAATGATTTTTTTTACAAAACTGTTGTATATTTTGGCCTGAAAGTGGCTGTTGATGAGTGCTGACATGATGACAAATGCTTGAGGTTTGGCATTATTTCCAATGTAGGAATAGTTCTTCCATTAGTTTAGCAATTCCTCCACATTTGTGGACATGAATAACAAGCACTGCACAGTGTACACTTGACATGGTTGATAACTTCTCACTGTTTGTTATCTTGGCCATATGAGACAAACCAGCAGATGTCAGCATGTGATTACCATGTTGAGAAAAACTGAATACTGCTCTTTCCAAATATACTGAACTCTAACATTAGAAAAATCAACATATACAAATGTTTCACAGCTCTACAGATACAGCTGCATGAGAAAAATGACTGAATACGTTACAAATATGTACTACTGTTGAAAAGTTTGGAATTGTATAGAGCTGTACTATAATAACATGTAATGTACACGTACTTACTATAATACAGACAGTTACAATAATATAATACAGATACATTATATACTATTAAAGGCTGTTTTAAACTGATTTTGGAAACAGTAGGTACTCTCACTCCCTCTCTCTCTCTCTCTCCCTCTCTCTGTGTTTCTGTCTGTCTGTCTCTCTCTCTCTTTCTCTCTCTCTCTCTCTCTCTCTCTCTCTGTCTCTCTGTCTCTCTGTGTCTCTGTTTCTGTCTCTCTCTCTTTCTCTGTCTCTCTGTGTCTCTGTTTCTGTCTCTCTCTCTTTCTCTGTCTCTCTGTGTCTCTGTTTCTGTCTCTCTCTCTTTCTCTTTCTCTGTCTCTGTCTCTGTCTCTGTTTCTGTCTCTCTCTCTTTCTCTTTCTCTCTGTCTCTGTCTCTGTGTCTCTGTTTCTGTCTCTCTCTCTCTCTCTTTGTCTCTGTCTGTGTCTCTGTTTCTCTCTCTCTCTCTCTCTCTCTCTCTCTCTCTCTCTCTCTCTCTCTCTCTTCTCTCTCTCTCTCTCTCTCTCTCTCTCTCTCTCTCTCTCTCTCTCTCTCTCTCTCTCTCTCTCTCTCTCTCTCTATGGGGGTGAGAGGTCCATTTGTCTGGAGCTCAGTATTGCTTTCAGTCATATTTATTTAGCCATTGGGATGGTTTTCAGTTGACCTCGGGTCAGAGGATGCAAGAAAAAAACTGAAAACAAATATGTTGCAAGTATTTTTAGACCTCAGCATCACTTTTACTGTTTGAAGCATGAATTTCAGTTGCTTGTGGTTTGTGCTGAGGCCCCTGTAAAGTGATGCATTTTTCAGCTCACATAGCTACCACACTGGCAAGAAAATCTGTGGGTTGAAACTGCTCCCACTGATTTGTCAGTAAACATTACAGCAAGTTTTTGTGGGGTTTGTGGTCACATTGTTAGCTACAGCCGATAAAATGTTGTATGACTTTGGGTTTATAACCCAAACCTCAAAGCCACCAGAACACTTTTTTACAGCCAACATACATACACCCAACAGGAAACACAATACTATGTGTAATACCTCTCATGAGGGTGCTCCTCTTGCTTAATGTGCCACAAATCAACCCTGTAACAATCGTCTGCCATTTCATTAGGAGGAAAAACATCAGTACATGATTTATGTGATTCTGTTTGGCAGCCAAACACAGTCAAATCAGGACATTTTAACTTCTAGATTTTTAAGTCTTAAAGGAACAGCTCACTCAAAATCACATTTACACAGGTTTACATTTACCTCAGATGTAGCCAAGTGCTTTTTTAGTTTAGAGCTAGAACACCAGCAAAGAAATTTCAAAGAAAATACATCACCAAAACTTTTCATTAATCCACTACTTAGCGAGCGAGTAGAGCTGTGTATAGGCAAAAATCTGCTGAAGCAATATGTATCTTTATATGTGTGACTGTCCGTCCGTTTTGCCACCAAGTTGTTTTATTTCACAGCTGTAGTGTTTCATTTGTGTGTTATGGCAATAAAGACCATTACTTGGATCCCTTCTCTGCATCCCGACTCCTCCTCAACCCCTGTGCACATTACACATAGGAATAGCAATCAATACCAATTTAACTGTTTAACAGAATGTAGCACACACTTGTAAAGGAAACTAGTGTAGAAGTAGTTAACTTCTGTGACAAGCACAATAAGGCTTATCACATTTTAGAAAAGAACACTGACTTCATAGGTGCACTTTAAAGTAATGAGAACCTTCATAGGAATGCAGTTGAGTCAAAAAATAACTGTCCTTCAAATGTAATGTAAATGTAAAAGTCAGACAAAAATTATTCAAAAATAAAAAACTAAAGATACTCAAGTAAAGCACAGATACTCAAAAAAATGTATTTAAGTAAAATTTTACAGTAACAAACTACATTTAATGGACAACATCTGAAATCAAATGAAAAACATCCTAAATGATAAAATTTATATTTGGGAGATTATCAGACAGTTTGTATTTTATATGTGATGTCATCCCCTAAACTGTTACTGTCAGGACAAGGCAAACATGCAGAGATTAAATGAATAAATATTTATTAAACACAAAACAAAGATTATAAAGAGATAAACAAACACTAAACTCTATGAAGACATGAATCACTAAAGGACAAAACCAGAACCAAACCAAATCAAAATGAAGGACAGATGCATCAAGGCAATATAAATGGTACAAAATCACAACAGATAAGACGACACCAGACAGAAAACAGGTGATCACAATAACAAGGGGCGTGACAAGGCAGGCACAGACTAAAGTGTGGTCTTTAGAAAGAAGTGTGGACTAAAGGAAGAAGTGAGAACAATCAGACAGAGACAGAGAGGAGAACATGACAGACAGAGCGTGATAGTTACTAACATTTTGACTGACTGTTTCATGAAATTTCATGAATTTTCACGTGAACTACAAGATTTTCTCTATTATGAAATGCACGTGAAATGTATTGTATTGAGCTTAAATAAAGTGCACAGTCATTTTGCTATGATTAGATATAATTACATAACATTAATTATATTATGAATTACATTTGAATTCTATTTATACTCCTGTACTGATTTTCTTTCTTGTTCAAGCGTGAACTTCTGCATTTTTACTGTTTAGTTACAAAGTCTGCTTGCAAGTCAGGCGAGAGAATGGAACAGGCGTGTGATGGAGAACAAAAAGGAATGCAAAGGAGCAGTGGAGGAGGAGGAGATGCCTCTCCGCTTCACTCTGCCAAAAGAGACGTGGGGGTCAGGTCATGCCGCTTGGCGGAGATGGAGCACAGAGCCAAGGCGAAACTCTCCCAAACAAGCTTTTTTAAATGTATTTGTTTGTTTATTTATTTGCATTTTGGTACATTCCTACAATGTCTGCAAATATTGCATTCATTTACCTCTACTCAAAAGTTCTGTACAGGTCAGTGCTACACTGCCTGTCTTGCCTTTCAGTACCATTTTCATTCTGTGTTGTTGCATGTTCTTCATATCTGCTGTACTGTATTGTCTGCACTTGTGTTGTTTTGCATCCTGGAGGCACATCATTTCATTTCACTGTGTATTTATATATACAACCCCAAATTAAAAAAGCTGGGACTGTGTGAAACATGCAAAAAACTCTCTTACATTTACTTTGACATTTATTTCCGAGTGGCTCAGCAGACAAAAACGCTACCACTATGACCAGAGGATCGCGAGTTCGAATCCCGGTCATGCTGTGTAACAGCCGGGGCCCAAAAGTGCAAAAAATTGGCAGTGCTCTCTCTGGACGGTTACGGTCACTTTCACATTGCAATGTCCACTGGCTCAGACGTCTACTGATTGGTTCAATCGGAGCTGGGGACCCTGTGTGCCTTCCTCCGAGCACGTTAGGATACGGTGTATCAGTGGTGGTTCGAAAGAGGTGGTGGCTGCATCACACGCAACGGAGGAGGCTTGTGCTTGCCTGCACCCTCCTAGAGTCAGGGACATTGCAAAGTGATGGGGAGAGGCCTAATGGAAGGGATGGGCTAATTGGATACCACTACATTGGGAAGGGGATAAAAATGGCAAAAACCTAGAAATAAAATTTGAAAAAAAAAATACTTTGACATTTATTTAATTGCAAACAGTACAAATGTAAGATATTTCATGTTTTGTCAGGTCAACTTAACTTAATTTACTTTGTATTTATATACATCCATTCATGCATTTCAGGCCTGTAACACTTTCCAAAAAAGTTGGGACTGGGAAAATTTAAGGATATTAATGAGAGGGAAAAAATGAAATAATGATGTTATATCAAACAGCAAAGATGGGCAGAGGATGTCCAGTTTATTAACAGATGCAAGAGAAGATTATTGAAATGTTTAAAAACAATGTTTCTCACAGAAAGATTGGAAGGTATTTGCATATTTCTTCATCTACAGTACAAAATATCATTACATGATACCTCAGATAGCACTGCATCCAGACCCATCATTCATCAATAGCTGATATAACCATACAGGCAAGAGATTACTTTGACAAGCCTTTGTCAAGCACAACAGAGTTACATTCACAAATGCCACTTAAAACTTTACTGTGCAAAAAAGAAGCCACTGTCCACACAGTGAAAGCACATATCATAGTCAGATAAGTAAGTATTCCAGATATTTTTTGGAAGAAATGAATGCAATGATAAAAAACAAAAAAGACCATGTAGAATGGTATTACATTAAGATTTTAGAGCAACATCTTTTAAGATAGTGCAAAAGCACATGCTGCACACTTTACAAAGGCATGGCTGTGGTAGAAGACGGTACACGTACCTGCCTGCAAATATATAATGTGTGGAGAATTTGGAACAAAAAAAGTGACAATGACCATCCTATAGTGTTGCACACCTCACAACGTTTTAGCAGCATGAATGGGACAAAATAACATTTAAAACACTTAATGGCTTGGTGTTCTTGGTGAAAATGTAAGTGATGTGAGAAAGAATGGCGACATTAAAAAAGTGGTAACTGCTTTACTTAACAAATAAAATGAAGTCTTGGGTTTATACTGTCTGCTATGAAAATAAAGTCAAAGGAAATGCTAGCAACATTGTATTTGTTTGCTTGCTTGCTTGTTTGTTTGTTTGTTTGTTTGTTTGGTTTGCATTGTCCATACTGTTCCAATTTGTTCTGACTATACTGTATATTGGCAGTGCTAACATTTGTTGTATACAATTGTAACCAAATTCTCATTCTCTATTCCATCAGACAAGGCACTTTATTTTCCTGTTTTACTTGACTTTTGCACTGGTGCCAGTTTAGATAACAAGTAATGGAACACATCATAGTAGTCTTGCAGACAGTCCTTGGTCTATCATCAGTGAGTGTATTGCATTTTTGGCTGAATATGGCCAAGAACCGCATACTTTGACATGACAGAGCATTTGGCTGACATGCAAAAAGCCCATAATCAAGGTTGTTACTTAAAAAGTAGGCCAGTACAAATTACAAATGATTTTTCTAAAATTGAAAGTATTTTGCTCATCACTTTCTGGATTTCTGTGTGGTTGTTCGCCCTGGGCATCAAACAGGCTAGGACCGCACCTGCTATCCATGGTCCTATGAGTTGAGTTTCTATGAGTTTCTATGTTCTATGCCTCTCACAGTGGCATAGAATGTAACAGTAGGACACATTGTAGTGTATTTATTACAGTGAAATTCTGACAACCACAGTTTTTACTGTAAATATACGTTTTTAAAAGTGTACAGTGGATATAAAAGTATACACACTGCTGTTAAAATGCAGGTTTCTGTGATTTTAAAAAATCTTCCATTGAAAAGCAAACTGAAATCAAATAGAGACATAAAAAAAATAAAAATACAAAACTAAAATAATGTGGTTGTATAAATATAGAGACCCTCTTGTAATTGGTGTTGTGGCTGTGTTCAGAATAAACTAATCACATTCAAAATCATGTAAAAAAATAATTAATAGACAACTGCCATCATTTAGTCATTCTAATTAACACCAAAGAAGGATTTTCTTTATATTTAATCAGTTGTAACTTACAGCAAAAGCCACAAAGAGTTTATAAAGCATCAAAGGGATTTCATTGTTGAAAGGCATCAGTCAGGAGAAGGATATAAAACATTCCCAATGCATAGATATACCATGGAACACAGTGAAGACGGTCATCAAGAAGTGGGTAAAATCTGACACAATAGTGACATTACCAAGAACTACAGTTCCCTTCAAAACTGATCAAAAGACAAAAAGAAAACTGGTCCTTGTCATAGTAGAAAGAGTGGGCAAAAATTTCAAAAAAGTCAATAAATGCCATGCTGATAGACTACTACCTTCTAAAGTATTAGTTTAAGGGTGTCTATATTTATGCAACAACATTATTATAATTCTTTATTTGTATTTGTTCACCTTAAAAGATTTCAGTTGATTTGTTAATGGAATTAAACAGATTATATGTGACATTAAAGAAAATGATTCATCTTGGTTTGATTTTTTAAAATCACAAATATCTGTCATTTTAACAGAGGTGTGTATATTTTATATCCACTGTATATCTGTTATAGTCACAGTAATATACTGTAAACAGTTCTTAAATCTAATATGTATGGTTGCCAAAGAAGCATACTGTAATGTCTTATACACTGCGATCATATATATCACTTTGAAATTCTGGAAACCACAGCTGCCAGTTTTTTACTGTAAATTTTACTGTAATTTATTTTTACGGTGTAGTTAGTGAGCATAATTGTACCAGATTC
>BRDA01039575.1:0-12843 GCA_036984385.1 Crenuchus spilurus
TGTTCCAGATTCTCTGAATCTTTTGATGATGTTATGCACGGTTGATGATGACAACTTAAAAGTCTTTGCTATTTTACGCTGGGTAACACCATTCTAGTATTTCTGCGCAACAATGGTGGAATTGGTGATGCTATTACCATCTTGGCTTCAGAGAGACACTGACACCCTGAGAAGCTCTTTTTATACCCAATCATGTTGTCAATTGACCTAATTAGTGTTAATTGGTCTTCCAGCTGTTCGTTATATGCTCAATCTTCCTTTTTCCAGCCACTTATTGCTACTTGTCCCAACTTTTTTGGGATTTGTTGACACTGTGAAATTTTGAATCAACATATTTCTCCTTTAAAATGTTACATTTACTCAGATTAAACTTTTGATCTGTCATCTATGTTCTATTACAAATAAAATATTGACATTTGTCATCTCCACATCATTGCATTCAGTTTTTATTCACAATTTGTTTAGTGTCCCAACTTTTTTGGAATCCGGTTTGTACAACTAAACGAGCTCTGTTCTAATTGGCTGCCAAACTGTCATCCAGTTTGAAATTCTTACATGAGTGGGTGGAGCTAAACTGCTATAGGCTGATTAGGCATGTGTTATTTAACTATGTAGTTCCTATTTGTGGACTGTATGGAACAAGGGTGGATGGTATGTTTTAAAAAGTTTACAGTAACTTTTAATATAAATGAAAAAACTATTAAACATAATTAAAAAATAACATGATAATCACATATTAATCCAATTCTGCATTAATACTTTCTGCATCTACTGCTGTGTGAATGATGACCTAAAACTGGTGCGTTTATCTTTTTAAAATAATCTTTATTGACATTTTTCACTATACAGAGTAACCTTGACTTACGAGTTTAATTCATTCTGTGACTGAGCTCTTAACTCAATGTGCTTGTATATTAAATTACATTTCAACATTCAAAATTAATTAAAATGCTATTAATCTGTTCCAGTAACTAAAAAACTAACACAACTAATATACACCAAGTGTTTTTAAATAAGAATAATGTACTTTATAAATAACAAATCATGTATAAAAACAATAATGATACATAATAAAAGAGAATGTAAAGAAATAAACTGGTTTATTAAGTGTATTTACATTAAAGATCAGATGATCAACAGTGATGTTTGCCTTTTTCGCCACTTTCCTTGCTTTTACTTGCGATTTTACTTCAGTAAAATCCTGTTTAAAGAGCTTTGTTTTACACACCTCCATTTCAAAATGTTTAGAAAATGAGTGAGACACATTTGTTAACAAACCGCAGCACCTCCTCTTCTTCGCTGCAGTGTCAGCAGTGATCTCTGCACTCACGCTCGCTAGAGACTCCTAGTGGTGGATGGAGGAACTGTTCGTAACGATAATTTTTTTGTACATTTTTCCTTGTCTTCCATTCATTAACGTTTACTTTTATATATAAAACATGTAAAATTCAGTAAATACGTAGATGTCTTATTTAAGCATATTCTTACTTATTTTTACTTTAAAAAAAAAGATTCACTAGCTTTTGCATACAACTGTATGCAGACTTATCTCAAAACAATACACCCCAGTGATACACAATCACAAGATCAAAAAACACAAATAATCCATTATAATATGATATGTTACGCAAATAGTGAGCTACAAATCAAGCCTGATGAGAACCGCTTCAACCCTGTGACCCTCTGCTGGTAAGTCACACCATGGTGTGCTAATGTAATGGTGTGCTTGATCAGTATCTTAACATGAGCAACGTACACTCACCCAAAACACACACAGACATACACACTACGGCATTCCGCAGAGGATTAACGAACAGAAGTGGGATTCGTATCTTTGTAATCCGGATTATATCGTTAAAGATGAAGCGATACGGCGAGATGGAGCAGGGACACGAACACGATCGTTACAGGTTCTGGCTGAAGTTTGAATGTTGTCACCGAAGCATCAGACACAACAGTGGCGGGCAGACGTCCTGTCTCGGCCTCCATGAGGGTGTTCTGTGCCACTTTTTGGGCGATCCTGACACGTACACTGCGTGTGGGGTTTTTCCAGTGCATTGGGGTAGTTTGAGGTACTTGACGAAGGCCAAATCAGGCCCGATGTTTGAGGCCTCGGTGCAGTTTCAAGAAGTCAAAAGGTCAAACCTAACATCTCTAACTGTGCTAAATCATTGTAGTCTGACTGCAAAGGAAACAAGTTTCTCAAAGTCAGGAGGTTAAAGGTTAAATCCAAGGACTTATGCACTATGGTCCAGCGTTCCCAGAGTCAGATTAGAGCTAATCCTAGACTAAAAAGAATTTCCAATCGTGATTCACCATTGGCATCGTAATTTAGTCCCAGATTAAGCTTAATGCCTGTCTGGGAAATTGGCCCATACAACATCACCATACTCCCATCAGTTCAGATCCAACACATTCTTGCACTAAAAACAAATAACAAGTCACTACATGGTGCAGAATCGCAATCAGAGTCAGTCAATCATTACTCCAAGCAAGCAGTCAACAACCAAATTATTTTTTTTATTTTGGGCCATCAGCGCTGAAGTGTTATGATATAAATAACATGAGGATCTACGTCTTCTCCATGCACATTATGGTAGATGGTACTCGGATGCATTTTAACCACTTGTTTTACGTAATGATGATGTTTTGGGACACTTTTTGATGTGTGATGGTCCATCTCAGAAGCCTCAGAGTCCAGAGAAGTTGACGATGCTTCTGTTACTGTTGCACAGTAAAGCTTGACATTTTTTAATGTTACTCTGTGTTGTAATGCGTGACAAAGGTTTGCTAAAGTAATCTTTTGTCCATGTGGTTATATCAGATAGTGATGAATGATGGCCATCTGAGGGATTGGAGGTTACAGGTGTTTAGCTTGGGTTTGTGCCCTTTACACTGAAATTCCTCCAGATTCCTTCCATCGTTTAATGATATTATGCACTGTAGAGGAAAAATACCTTCAAATCTTCTTTTGAAGAACATTATATTTTTATACAATTCAATCATTTTCTCACACATTTGCTGACAAATTGGAGATTCCATGTCCATCTTTGCTCCTCAAAGACTCGTGGGTGCTGCTTTTTACCAAATCATGACGATCTTTTGACATCACCTGTTTGAAATCATATCATTATTTTGTTTTTTACCTCATTACTAGCACTAAATTAGTTCTTGAATACTTCTGGAATAAAATTACAAATCTTGAATGTTGTACGATCTCGGATTATTCTACAATAAATCAATTATTCAGTAATATAATTCTAGAATTAACAAATCTGTAATTCTAGATTGATGCATTTATTATGGAGTTCTATAACAACACTAGAATCATGTTATGATCTAATTCTAGCATGACTCAGCAATTTTGGAATGATCACTTGGCTCTAGAATTTTTCTAGTATGCTTTTTGAAAGTATTCCTGTTTTTGTTTGTATGATTTAAATTAAATAAAATTTAAATTAATTTTAAAAATATTTGCATTTTTTGGGATTATTCTAGACAACCTTTGAATGTGGTTATGAGTTGGGTATGTAGTTGATAGGACAAGAATAATTTTATCATTTTAGAAAATGTTATAGCTTTAATTATTCTAGACAATTCATGAATGATTCTGTTTATATAATTCTAGAATGATTCTAATGTTGTTCAGTAAGCTGTAGGGTCAGTGTTGGGCTAGTAGGTGATTTTCCTTCATTGAGGAAGAAGTTTGAAAGAATGTATATCCAGCCTCACATCATGTTCACACTTTGTTCTTCACAACAGTAAACAAACCAGGGGCTTGGCCTACCATTAATCAAAAACGATTGATTTTGTCTACGTGTGAATGAATCATTCAGAAGATTTGTCTTATTTTATTGGCAATGTAGCTTCCTTTCCAATCATCAACAAACCAGTTCATCTTAACCAGTCTTGACACATAGAAAGTGCCTCAGGATGAGAGCGTCTATTAGAGTTAGCTCAGCTCAGAAGGTACAGAATATGTGTTAAAATCAGAACATTTGATTGGCAGCAGGAAGGAAAAAAATGCAGCTGACAAGGTCAGTGTGATGCGGGGGGGCAAACACAGCCACACTTAATTACGGGACACTGTTTCCAAGTACTGGCACGTTTGAGCACTTAATCTCGGAGAGTGAGATGGGAGATGCCAGCTGTTTACAAGGGTCATAAGGCGAACACTAGCATGGCACCTCTGTTGAAAAGGCCTAGCTTAGAAGTGCTGGAACTATAACATAGCTAACTCTAAAACTAGCTGTTGACAGGAACACATTAACATTAGCACTGCACCACTGATGCCTTTGGTTTAATACACTAGATCTGTAGGAAAACCCAAGATATTATCCTTTGGCCCAGTTTGGATGTGCTGAAACCATATCATATCTGTTTCTAATGCCAGCTATTGAAGGACTGGCATTAGCAGTCCATCTGTCTCTGTCTGTATGTCTGTCTGTATGTCTATCTGTCTGCAAATCCAAATTGAGGTCATATCAAAAATTCAAAAGCAGTGTTTCTTCCATTTACTTTTTTTAAAAATTATTTTTTATTTAATTTAATAAACACAAGATATTTCATGTTCCATCTAGTCATCATTTTGTTTGGTAATATAGATCCATTCCTGCATTTAAGGCATGCAATACCTTCCCAAAAAGTTAGGACAGGGCTAATTTAGGGATAGGAAAGTATCATATAGTCACTGATTCATTCTAGAATAATGCCATAATCACACAAAACATTTTAAAAATGAGTAATTCTAGAGTAATCCAAAACCTAAGCATAAATGTAAAATTGTACAAACAATAAAAAAAAACACACAGAAGCATTCTAGAAAAATGTTTGAACCAATCATTGCAGAATTCAGTAAATCTAGAATTAGTTTCATGAAATACTCTAGAATCACAGAATCAATACAGAATGCCAGAACGATCGATTAGATCTAGAATTATGCACGGCTTCAGAATAACTGAATCATTCTAGAATAATTATCATTACAGAATTATTGATGAATATAGGACAATTTTAGAATCATACACCATTCAAGAACTGCACGTTTATTCCAGGACAATTCTAGAACCAACTGGAATTACAAAAACATTCTGGAGTCATTGAGACATTCTAAAGTAAATCCAGAAGAGCATAAAAGACCGTATAGTAATTCTAGAATTATACAAAAGTTCTAGAAGCAGAGCAATTCCACCATCCTTCTAGATGAAGAATACAACCATACAGTATTATTTAAAGTATGTCACACTGTGCTTAGTGTTTCTACTTGTGTAGTAATTGTGCATGTGTGTGTGTGTGTGAGAGAGAGAGAGAGAGAGAGAGAGAGTGAGAGAGAGAGAGAGAGATGATGATGATGAGCTGAAAAGTGTAATTTAGAGTGAGGGAACTCCCTCTGTGTTGTCAGAGTGAAGAGCCATTTTGACCTTCAACCGCAGAATGAACTCTTCCACCTGTCAATCTGCTCATGTGTCTGAATAGGGATTACACACACACACACACACACATTTCTGACAGGTATAGTCACACACACACACATGCCTGTATGAATATGTAACCTCGTACACTACAGGCCAAAAGACAGGACACAGTAAGTGTGTAGAAGATGATGTTAAGGCTTCAGTAACGCAGAAGATGGTGAACAGTGGTGTGATTCATGGAGTAAATAAGCTGTAATCATTTATTTTTGATTGGTGTCATTTCTGCTAACTGTCTACTCACTACTGCAAGTTCAGCATTGTCCTCAGGCAGGCCCCATCATCTGCAGCGCCCACGGAGCAGCTGGGAGTTAGGTCTTGCTGGTATAGGGGACTGAACCAGTGACCTGTTGGTCCCAAGAACTTCCCAGTTTGGCTCTTTTAGCTGCTCCCACAACATACATCATAATACTGTGCACAGCCTTTACTGGAACGTTGAGTCTACATGTATAATACAAATTAATGAACTCTATTGTGTGAACCCTTTAGAATTTTCTTTATTTCTGCTCACATTTCTGCATCAGATTCAAACAAATAGATAAAGAGAACCAAATTAAACAAATGAGACAAAATATTAGACTTGAGAGTATGTGAACCTTCAAGATTAGCAGCTCATTTGTAGCTGAAATTTGAGTCAGGTGTTGTCAATCAATGTCATATAATCACTTTTCTAAAGTGTTTTATATACAAATATAAAAGAATAATCAATTAAACTCATGTTATTAAAGCTAATGATGTCAAACCAGCTTATTAAACTACAGACATTCATTCTGACTAACTACAAGACTTAATTTGGGAAATAGTTTAGTTACTAATTTTATAATTGTTTATAGAAATGAAGAAGTTTCATTTCGGCGCATCTCTAATATATATCATATTAACTTTCACTACCTTTTATTTTCACTATTATTCATTTTCACTAGTGCTCTACCTGAATCAGCATGTACACACACACACACACACACACACACACACACAGGACAGTCATGTGGCGCCGCTGTGTCCGGGTGTGAGACGGAATGGACATCCTGAGGCAGCAGAACACACACACACACACACACACACACTACTGTAATGGGCTTTGTGTTACTGCACTTTTCTTTAGTCCTTCTCTTTATCTCACACATGTCTCTACTGTTCTCTTCTATCCCTCCAGGCCTCAGACATGAGAGAGAGAGAGAGAGAGAGAGAGAGAGAGAGATGTAAAGAAAGAGTGAGACTGAGAGGCTGTAACAGTAGAAGGGAAATTAGTGTGACGCAAATTGGGGCTGGACGTTCCTTTTTCTTCAGACCTGCTGAAGCACAGAAGAGATAAGTAAAACAAATCCCACTCTTCAGCTCCTAAACACACCACTGCAGACTCCATTCTATTCTATTCTATTCTATTCTATTCTACATGCTCACTCTGCTGTACTCTTCTACCTTACTTTCTCTTTTACTGCATTCTATAACATCCCATTTTATTCTATTCTACTACAGTCTATTCTGTTTCAGTGAATTCTATTGTTTTCTATTTTACTACATCTACTACATTCTATTTCTTCTAATCAAGTCAAGTCAAATGTATTTATAAACACTGTTTACAACTGATCTGACAAAGCAGCTTTACAGGGTTAGTAATAACAAACACCAAATCCCCAGTGAGCGAGCCTACGGCGACAGTGACAAGGGAAAATTCCCTTAGAGCTGGAGAAAGAAACCTTGGGAGGAACCAGACTCACATGGGGACCCATCGTCCTCTGGTCCACTAATTATAAGTTGTTGATAAATCACATGATCCTGTGATGCTGCTGTTCAGGTATACAGATATGGTGACAGAAATGAAACAGGAATTATAATGAAAAAATCATGTAAACTTGATTGTTTAGGGCACCTGGAGCAGGTCACAGTAGTTGGTTGTTGGTGGGCAGCTGGTATATCATGCAGAGATAGTATTCAATCTTCCATCAGCATCAGGCCACACCGGTGACGAATCACTGAAATAATTCTAATCTATCCTGATTTGTTTTCTGTTTTTATTGCATTCTATTTTTTAAATCATGCATTCATGTCTATTACTATTCAATTCTTTTATATGTTATACATAATAATAATAATAATTTTACTGCACTTTTACTTTTCTAATGATACTGGATTCTGCTCTATTTTATTTTATCATATTATTTTCTATTCTTCCACATTCTATTTTTTTTGTTTTGTTTTATTGTGTTCTATTCTACTATATTGTGTTCTATTTTATTTTTGTTCTATTGTATTATGTTCTACTACATCCTATTCTATTTCACTGTATGGTGCTGAATTCTACTGCATTCTATTCTATTGCACCATACTCTATTAAATTTCATTTTATTGTAATGTGTGTATTTGGAGTTTTTATCTTTCATTGTGTTCTATTTAATTGTAATATATGCTGACATTGTGTCATCTACTACACTGTATTCTCTTGCTGTGCTATTCTTATCTAATACATTATTCTGCTGTCTGATATAATTCTATAGTATTGTATTCCATTTCACTCTATTCTGCTCTACTCTCTTGATTTCTGTCCTGTTATATTCTATCTAGCCGCATTCTAAATATATTCCAAACTTATTTGGATGAAGAAACCTAATGCTTTTAACCCACTTGGCCACATGCGCCATGCTGTCAGAGTCCCATCACAACACTGCATGCGAGAGTGTGCTTCATCTGCCAAGAGCTCCCAGTAAACCCAAAACACATCAGTGCTCATCCACAATCAGTGTGTCAGCCTCCACAGCACACCTGTGTACAGCCTTTAATAGCACACACTGCCCAGGCCTGAGCAGACAGGAAACATCACTCAGAACAACAGACCAGTCATTAGACTTCAGTAACACACTGCAATACTCACATGTGACCACTAGTGGCCACCAGAACTGGAGTATTCTCAAGTACCTGATGAGTGTCAAAATACAGTCAGAAAATAAAGAGAGAGAGAGAGAGAGAGAGAGAGAGAGAGAGAGAGAGACTGTAATCAGACTGAGCTGGTCTTGTTCTCATTGTTGGCTCTGTTAGCTGGATGTTAAGCCTATTTTCTGCTTAACACTGACGCTTACAGAAATGTTATTGTGACTTGCCCCCATGCTGATGTTTTATACCCCCAACCACTAACACACACACACACACACACACACACACACACAGCTAATTAAAGTGTGGCTCTTTTACAGACTGCATCCCACTTTATTAGCACTGTACTGTATTCAATTAAACTTGATTTCATTTTATTAAATTCTTTCCCCCTTCTTTAGCTGACAGTGTACAGGCTAACACGATTCTTGCACATTGATAACACATCCAGTCAGAAGCAGCTCAATTTAAGTAGAAAATACAAACACAACAGAACGGACCAAAATGTGGTCAGTAATGAATAAATATTCTTTTTTGGCTGTAATGTAGCATATCTGTTGCGGCTAACAGAGAGTTAATGTAAACATCACTTGAGAAAATTAGCATTAGCATTCAGCTTCATCCACCCCGCTGCTCCCTTCACTGACCTTGTTTTATATAAGGTTTAGTTTAAAATCACAAATAAATGAGCAGCTAGCCCTTTTAGAGTAAAAAAAATTCCCCTCATATGTTCAGGGAACAGGACCACAAAACAATGAAACATGAAGACCAAACTACTTACTTGTTCACATTTACGTTTTTCCACTTTTCCAGTTTTTAAAAGTTAATAGAGCTGATAAAAGCACTGTGAAAACCAACAAATGTATTGTTAGCTTGCTGCTAACCTTTACAAAAACAAGTAGCCTACTATGCTAACATTATCTTGGTAGTAAAAGCAGTTATAGGATATACTGTTTTAATGAAACATATTTATTAATGCTAACATATTAAAACAGTATATCCTATTTTCTCTTCAGTACAACCATTTTTTTTGGATACTTCCATGATGGCAGTACCATGCTACTACAAAAGTAATGCTACAGTATAGTTTTACTGGCAGTACAACTACTTCTAGCATACTAGTACTAGTAGTATTACAGTAGTACTACCATTTATAGTTCTGTAGTATTTTTATATGGTACTATCAGTACTACAGTATATATTTTTTGTATTCTACTATATTATTTTCTGTCTTGTTGTATTCTATTGTTTTCTATTCTATTACATTGTATTTGTTTCTATTTTATTCTATTGTATTCTGGCTGATTACATTAATTATTCTTAATTCTATTTTTCTGTATCCTATTTTTGGAATTTTATATTCTATGCATTCTGTATCCTGATATTTTTCTATTCTACTGTCTTTATTGAATTCCATTTTTTGTATCATGCATTGTGGTGTCAATTAAATTCTATTCTATTGTATACACAAAGATTTTCCTGCAAGGTTTTTTTTTTCAAATTATACTGCATTCTGTTCTGTTTTATTTTATTCTGTTTTATTTTGTTTTGTTTTAATTCTATTGTGTTGTGCATTTATTGCATTCTATTGCATTTTATTTGATTCTATTGTGTTGTATTCTACCATATACTATTCCTTTTGATTATATTGTACCCTGCTCTAGTAAGTTCTATTATATTCTATTGCAGTGTGTCATTTGGTGTTTACATTGCTATTATCATGAGAAACTATTACACAAGTATGTACCACAGTATACTTTTGAAAGGCAAAATAACAGACATTAGCATTCACAAAGCAGCTAAAATAAAGGCATATAACATTGTTTATTCATTAAACACTGCAGTGAAAATGAACATCTTCACTGACCAAAAATATAAATGTCCAAAAACTAACCTCACACAGTCTTAGCACTGAAATTATCTGAACAACAGCTTAAAATATAATTGAATGTCTCCAGCTTTAGGAGGACACAGGTTTGTCAGCATCACTTACCAGCATTATCACATTATCCACTCTGAAGTAAGCTATTTCTTTTTAGATAATGTTGATTTGTCCTATTCTACTCTATTGCTCTTTATTTGTCTCTTATACCAATCAGCCATAACATTAAAACCAATACTGAAATGGCTGATATACTGTCACTTCTCCATGTGCCACCAAAATGGCTCCAACCCACAGAGTCACAGACCTACAAGACCTCTGAAGATGACCTGTGGTATCTGACACCAAGACCTTTGTAGCAGATCCTTTAAGTCGGGCTTGTTGTTCCAGCTCATCCCATAGACGCTCATTCAGATTGAGGGCTAATGTTTCTGAAGACCACTTGCCATTTCAGTTGACTGAACATAACTATTTGGCCATTGTCAGTCTGTCTCAAGTCATCAGGCTTGCATATTTATCATCCAAACATTATTACATTACAACAATGACGACATACAGTTTCCTTCACTTTTCCATTCTCGAGTATATGAGACTCAGGGCAGTTATTTTTTCCACCTGACGTCAGACCCCCGGCCCACTCTCCTAAATCCCAGCGTCTTCGTGCCTGTCCTGGGGCAGGTGGGGCCCAGCAGGAGCCTCTGTGCTCCAGGGCTAAAGCGGCCGGCCGCACCCCAGGTCCACAGGCTGTGCCCTGATACCACCTGGCCACAAACACCCCACCACCACCACCACCACCACCCTGCCCCCAACAGCAAAGAACCCCCTTAAAGTGTGAAACTGGTGAAAATAATCTCAGATACACCAGATTATGTGGTTTCTGACACTGTGATCTATAAACATGGACAGAATTATATTAGCAGAGCTAAAAAAACTGCACCATCATGAATTCTGCCCATTTTATAGATAACGGAAAGTATACAGTCAAGTTTATATGATAGCATTTGACCTATTTTGCACAATAAAACACTCTATTGTTCATTATAAACTCTAAAAATATCGTTTGACAGTACAGAATGATTGCATTTAATCAGTTATGCTAATCATTTTTAATGCCTTTTCTTTACTAACACAGAGGATTATTATTATTATTATTATTAATATTATTATTGTTATTATTATTATTATTATTATTATTGTTATTATTATTGTTATTATTATTATTATTAATATTATTGTTATTATTGTTGTTGTTATTATTATTGTTGTTATTATTATTATTGTTGTTATTATTGTTATTATTGTTATTGTTATTATTGTTGTTATTGTTGTTGTTATTATTGTTATTATTATTATTGTTATTATTATTGTTATTATTATTATTATTGTTATTATTATTATTATTATTATATCAAAGATCACTGAGAGAGTTTTTTATACCGGCAAACATGGCAGTGACCAATAAAAGGGTTAAACTTGTTAGCTGTTAGCTACTTTAGCTCCACTGCTAAACTTCAGATGATAAACATGCTTTGGCTGACCGACCACATCTGGGATTTCTTACCCTTGGTTTATCACAAAACTATCATTTTAAACATCCCCCAGCCAGGCCTCTCACGCTGGCCCACTTCCATGATTGGGAATTTGGGAATTTTTTGGCAGAGGGCAGGAGGAGCGGGTGCTGGCCCGATGGGGCGTGACTAAGTGTGGCCAAGTGCTTTGGAAGGGGTGAGAAGTGAAAATCATTAAAACAGGCACTCGAGACTGTAGCATCCTGCAAAACAACAGCTCACTAAAGTCCAATAGACCAGACCTCAGGTTTAAGACAGTATCCCATTCAGAACCATTCAGTCTGCTCTGATATTCTGTGATTTTGTGAAAAGGGGTCTGCATCTGTTTCTGGAGGTTGTGGTAGAACAAAGAATTCTCACTAAGCTGCTGGACAATACCTCACAGCCCCTGTACACAACACTGTAAAACAGCTGTCTGATACCGCTGTGCTGTGTTAAAGAGCTCCATGTGAGGTCTTTCTTACCCACTGCAGTAAGACTCTACAACAAGTCTCCTTACTGTAAAAGCTCGCTATACATGTTTAAGATGGTACTAACTTCTAGCTCCTCAGAAGAGGTGCAGAGAATGTCTCCTTGCCTCACTTCCAGGCAAGAACTGCTTCTAGATGTAACTTCTAAGCAACTGAAAGCCTCTCTCACATTGTCTAATGTTAATGTTCATGAGTCCACCATCAGGAGAACACTGAACCACAATGGTGTGCATGGCAGGGCTGTAAGGAGAAAGTCACTGCTCTCCAAAAAGAACATTGCTGCTCATCTGGAGTTTGCTAAAGATCACGTGGACAAGCCAGAAGACTATTAGAGAATGTTATGTGGATGGATGAGACCAAAACAGAACTTTTAGGTTTAAATGAAAAGTGTTATGTTTGGAGAAAGGAAAACACTGCATTCAGTATAAGAACCTTATCTCATCTGTGAAACATGGTGGTGGTGGTATCAGGTTTGGGCCTGTTTTACTGCATCTGGTCCAGGACGGCTTGTCATCATTGATGGACAATGAATTGTGAATTATATCAGAGAATTCTAAAGAAAATGTCAGGACATCTGTCCA
>BRDA01039576.1:0-40324 GCA_036984385.1 Crenuchus spilurus
ATTTCTAATAATTTCATAGGTGTATGAGATATTACAGCACTTTGAGATTTCCTTGAAATGTAAATTGCATTACAAATAAAATAAACATATTTTTTCATCCTGCACTAGCTTAATTTTAATGCTGCAGATGTTTTTTTTCATCTTTTTTAAACAGAGGAGTCAAGCTGACACATCTTTTTCATCAAATTATATTTATCCAGATTTTTATTAATTTTTCACACCTGATAAATAAAACCTGATAGACTATTTTTAAGAAGCATGTCTATGAATGGTGGCCAATTATTAATAATATTTGGGCCAGTAAATATTGTGTGGGAGTGCACTGTTGAGGGCATGAGCTAGGGGATTCAGTGGTCATCCAGAATCAGCTTGGTCCACCTAATGGCCTCCCATGGTGATATGCCTACCAGAACATTTATTAGAACATTATTTGGCCAAAAGAAAACTACATTTGTAAAATAAACATAAAACATGCACAACAATTATCTATATAGTGTGACTAATCTCAGAGGCTTTGCTACACTGTTTGTTTGCACTAGTGCACACATAGAATTAAAGGGAGCACAACCCAGCTTCTTCCCTTGCCAGTCATAGGGGCAGAACAGTCTGAAAAACAAATAGTTGAAGCTGTCCTGACCAAATACTCTAAACAGGAAAAATCAAGAACAAAGCCAAACAAAACTAAATGTGTGTGCCAAAGTACTGATGTGGATACTGAGTCTTATTTATTTTGGACATGTACCTCTCCCAATGCAATTTCAGAATGCTTCTCACTTCTGCTCTCTGCTAATTCTCTGGCTCTTCCATTCTGCCATAAAGTTATATATATATATATATATATATATATATATATATATATATATATATATATATATATATATATATATATATATAATTAGTCATTTCACACAAAATAATGAAAAAAAAGGTTTTAGTGATTTTATTCAGATGATACTAACAACATCCTTTAATAATGGCTGCAATGCCTCTTGTATTTGCAAATGAAATACAACATCCTTGGTAAATTAAAAAAATGCATATAATACATTATTTTCAAGCAGTTTTAATATTTGATACATGCTGTCTGATAATCTGGGAACTTGAAGATGGAATGGATTTGCCTAAATTATTTGAAATATTGTGCAAATATTAAACTTGCTAAAACCCATTTATTATGATGTTTACACATAACTTAGCAACCTAACTAAAATCAAGTTTACACTCTACAGTCATTGGCATTGCTGTTGTGTCAAAATTGCATAGTTCACCAACCAAAACTATCTACAGCATCCTATACGTCCTGTAACCACAAATGAAGAACTAGAAGATAACCAAGACAATCTGTGCAAAAACAGATGAGCTACTGTCTCTGACAGTATCTAAAACGTGAACCAACAAGGTAGGTGTGTCTATTAGAGTGGACAGTGAGCTTTTAAATCTCTTTAACTACATTTTGTGATTGTAGAACTAAAAAGTGCACCTATATGTTCAGTGGAGCTGATAAAATGGACAGTGAGTGTAGATGCAAAGTTTATATGCCTAATGAAGTGGCTAGTGTGTGAATTGATCTATCTGTGAAACGTATAGTTTGCTATGCCATGGTTAATCCTATTGAAAAACTTTTGGTGACATGATGGTTGTTTTTTTCACATTTCTGATTCTCACATTAACTTTATTGTGTGCATTTTCATGACATGAAACTCATGGAGCAATTAAAAACACAGTGTTGGTCATGGCATAAGAAACAAAATATGTAGGAGTTGCTGAATTGTGGTAACAGGCAGTATGGTGACATTGTGACAACATTCTGACAATGTTGTCTACATTCTTGCAGTGCTGATACAACATTATGATGAGGTTCTGTGCCTGCTTGGATGTCTCTAAAAATATTTTCATTTCAGAATCACTTTGCCGGTTGAGCCTTCCATACTGTATCAGCTGTGAAAAGCTTCAAACTTTCCTTTTTCACTTCTTGAAGTGTGGTTTCTCAATATGTTGAGGGCTTGTTTCTGTTTAAGCAACTCGTGCACAAGAGCATGGCTCAGTGCTTGTAGACTTTTCCTTTAATCATATAATCTGATTATAAAACACAGAGTATGACAGAAATCTGCCTTTCTTCTCATGCAGTCTGACATGTAAAAATCTTATAAGACCACTGAAATGGTACAGTTAGTACTGGTTAAAGTTAGCTGCTCTTCACTTAGCTGTTGACAACTTCACAAAACAACTGAGATTACTAATGACAAAAGAAATATTCTAAATTCTTGTTTACTTCTTATAAACATGGTTAAGTTTTATCTAGAATCAATATGAGACGCTCCCATTTCCCATTCAGCTTCCCCCACAGTTTCTAATTTTGATTAAAATGTATTTATTCAATTAGATAAACACTATGTTCATAAGTTACTTTATAAGATATGTTTATAATTATGTTTACATTGTTGAATATAAAATGTGATGATCCCTGTAGTGTAGTAGACAAGGAAACAGGAGGCAAGTAAATAACTACAAATGTGAGGGTGTATTTACACACTACAAAACAAAGAAAATGATGAGGCAGAAGCAAAACAAACACTAATGACTGTAACAACACATCCACATAAATTGTGAATGTTGTGAATTTGCTTGGTGTGGTTATGTCAAAAATCCTGAAACCTCTTTTGACCTTTGCCGCCAAGATTATAGTCAGGCATAGCAACATTGTGGCATTCATGTGCTTTGGTAAAATGAGACTAGTGGGGTCCTAGTTGTGGTAACTGGCAGTGAACAAACAGAACCTGGCGTTTTGTGTTTGCTTTACCACTTTCTGTCACACCCACAACGGTAGAATGCTGATTTTAAACAATTAAACTAGACATTCACTTCAACTAGTGCTACATAAGAGGAGGAAATGTTGGTTGAAAGTTTTTTTCACTTGTAGAGTAGATCAAAATCCAGCTGATAATGAAGAGACAGCAAAGCTGAAACTTCCAACAAATTGGAAGCTTCTTTGAAGAGCAAATATGAAGAGCCATAACGAAGATATGGCTTTATTGTGACAAGCGACTCACATGCTGTAGGTGTGATATGTGGAGACATGCTGTCTAATAAGGTATGACTTACACTGTTTATGCAAGTAAAATACGTGCTGTGTGTTTTAGTACCCAAATGCTTGACACATATTTAAAATGTGCTAATGACTGTATATGAATATATTCCAGTTTTCCTCGGCAATTTAAAATGGTTCCAAGTGGCAAAAAAGGGAGGGATCCCCCTGAACAACATCACAGGTGTCAAACCCTTAGCAGATCACAGCTTTGCAGAGATTAACATTTTCCATTCTTTACCACTCTTAATTCAGCTCATGAGGATCTTGTTAATTAGCTGATGAATTGAAGCAAGGATATTAAATGAGGTAGAATGCAAGCATTTTGCCATGGTAAGAATTGAGTTTTACACCTGTGTTTTACATTTTGTAGCAGCTGTTTAACTTAACAGGATTCTTCACCCCCACACATCTCATTTGCAGAAATTAAATTTCAGTGAACCCTCCATTAAGAGGGTTAATTTATGTCACTGCAGTTTTATTTTTAAGACTTGTGTAGTAAATAATTAATGATCGATGTGTGCACTTGAAGTATTATTAGAAGATCAAGCTTTACTCAGTTGGCTATACTGTTGTCAATACTGAAATCTTAGATTGAAACCTCATGGTGGCTTCAAGTTCCACTCACCTGGAATATCATTACTTGATCCATAGCTTTGCTCAGTGTTACACTGCCCATCCTGTTGTCAACGACTGAAATCTCAGACGATGATACAGTGTATATATATATATATATATATATATATATATATATCCCCAAGGCTTCCTTCTCAATTTTAATCCAATGCTTCACAAAACTGAAACTGATTGTGTGAAATCCAAGTTGACATCATTCACTCATAATCCACTCTTACTCAGTCAGGTTACTGGATAAGTCATTCATCAGTCAGCCAGCGGACAGATGGACAGCTTGTGGATCAGGCGCTGTAGAGGATGGACAGAATGGACCGGATGAGCCTAAGAATATGTCACACATGACAGTGTCACCACAAAACACCTTCTTGGCCTGTTCAAATAATCTGGGTATCTGGGACCTGTTCATTTCTCATGAGGGGTGTGCACATCATGCAAGATAATGAGGCTGCAATCACAAAAATCAACTAAACTTAGGAGGGAGCGCTAACTTTGCCTATATATATGAACATATTATTCTTCCCAAGAGGTTATATAGAATAGAGTAGAATAGAATAGAATGCCTTTATTGTCACTATACACATAGTACACATGTACAATGAGATTGAAAGCCACACCTTTAGAGTGCAAACATGTATGTAATATATACAATTTATGATATAGATAAATAAATGGGGGTAAAGGGTGCATGAACTGAGGCTCTATATACAATTTGAAAAGAAGATACTGTGTGTGTGTGTGTGTGTGTGTGTGTGTATATATATATATATATAAATAATCAGAATCAGAATCAATTTTATTGTCAGTGCACAGGTACAAGTACAAGTTCATCACAATATCTCAATAACAAAAATATACTAATTAATCAATTTGTTATGCTAATAATAATACTATAATGTTAATGTCAAAGACAGTAAACACTTTCACCATATATTGGGCCATCCATCATTCCATCCACTATCTTATCCACTTAATCCTAATCAGGGTCGCAGGTAGTCCCATACATTTTCACCAGGTGCAGGGCATAGCATTACACACTGTTCTAGCCAAGCCTAGGACAGGGCACCAATCCATCGCTGGGTACACACACACAGAGAGAGAGAGAGAGAGAGAGAGAGAGAGAGAGAGAGAGAGAGAGAGAGAGAATGAATATAGAGTAGCCAATTCACCTGACCTCCATGTTTGAAACCCATGCAGACAAAGGGAACTCCACCCAGATGGGGACTTGAACCTTAGAATGCATCGAGGTAATCTAAAATAACATAACAGACTGCAAATAAAAACATGTGTGCGTCTATATACAGTCATGCTCAAAAGTTTACACACCCCTTGAACTTTTCCACATTTTGTCATCTTACAACAAGCTTAAATGTATTCATTGAGATTTTAAGTGAGAGACCAACACAAAGTAGCACATAATTGTGAAGTGGAATGAAAATGATACATTGTTTTAAACATTTTAATCAAATAAAAATCTTAAAAGTGTGACGTGCAAAAATATTCAGACCCCTGTACTCTGATACACTCTGTGCAGGTGTCTCTGGTCAGGTTGTCATAATATAATGTGTGTGTAACACAACTCTGTAAGCACACTTGATGTGCTTATATCTCAGCTCTGGGTCAGAGAACATTAAGATGTACACTGTATTAAGTGTACAGTGTCATTATTTCTTCTGAAAAGAGGTGAATCACTGAATTTAGACCAGTAACACGAGATGATGTTAGGAGCTGCAGCAGAATCACGGTTGTGTCTTTTGTTTTAACAACATTCTAATAATATGAATTTATTAGGACTTCTGTTTGTTACATATAACACAACTAGTGCTTTATGAGATGTTCTGTTGTTTTCTGTGAAATAAATTATGATAATAGTAGTTATTTAAATACAGAAACAACAGAAACACAGAGCAATTCGTTCTGCCCACACTGCTGTGTGATGCGCGTGCACGCGAAGGGGAGTTGGATTCTGGCGGGGAGTCAGAATTCGGCACAACACCTTTTCATTGGTTTGTGTTGGTGGGCGCGCGCTTAAATTGCGTCCACGGTTGACATGATCAAACCGCTCGCCGTGTCCCCTGATGACAGGACAGGTTTCACTGCTTTCCCCACACAGCCATCTGAGAAATGCCAGATTATAAAACACGTATTTTGAAAACTGACTATCAATAACAATGTGGGACAACGTCTCAATTTGCAGGACACATGAAAAGTATTGAAAATGCGTGACTTTGTGCGGGACATCTGGTCACCCTATAAACACCAAACCACCATGCCAAGCTACAGTGGTACTACTAGGAGGCTGAAAGTATTTCATATTTTGCAATACAAAAATCAAACATAGTTAAGTAGATAGATGTTATTATATCAATTTGAACAATTTTAACCAATAAAGCCATCATATCTAATTGGTGGACTAATAAGCAAGTAAATATTTGTGCAGCACTGCGTGAAACACTTCTCTCACAGTGTATAAGTCTTACCCACATGCGCGTAATTTGCGGGGGGGATAGGGGGGTTATGACCCCCCCAATAATCTGATCCAATCACTATAACTCCCCCAATAAAGTCACATAATTTCAATTTACAAAAATATTTTTCATGAATAACTTGTTAATTTTGGGTAAAATACTAGCATGTTTAATCATTTGGTAATGTAACCCCCCTTTCCCTACAAAAACTTGGTATCATTCAACCTCCACCAAACAGCAGCGCTCGCGTTTGCAGGGTTGCTAGGTTCGAGGTTTCATGCTAAATTGGATTTGTTTGAAAATCCAGTGGCGGGTGAAAATTCAAGCGTATTAAATAAAGTAATCCCTTATAAACAAATTACTAAGTCGTACACTCATAGTTGTTTTGCCATTTGCTTCAAACGTGTGACAGACATATTTTGGGCTAGTTTAAGCTTCACAAGGGTGGGTTTTAGACTGACTTTGGACTGGATATTTTTTACTGGACCTGGATACCCTGAACGTTTGCCTGCTTGTGCAAGCAGCTGCTGGGGCAGTGGGTGTCGTAAGAAAAAATGAAAAGAGCACCAAAAAGTGGACAAAAAACATTTTTTCATTGTTGGTCGACAACACCGCCTTGTAAAAAGCGGAAAAATCAAAATGAGGTAAATGTAAATGTATTGTTAGCTGATGATTGCATAACTATGCCGCTGTGTATCAGACACACTATGAATACCCGTTAGGTATTTTAGCTAGCTCCGTTAGCTAGCTCTGCATTTCTTAATTGTTTAAGGTGCAGAGTAAATACAAAGAAAGTTAAATAAATACATAGAAAAGCATTACAATGTATTTCTAATACGGTTAACCCAAAATCTCCTGAATCATTTTAGAAAAGTAAATGATTTAATAAATTAATAAATAGGCAGACAGCTCAACCATCCCAATGTTGGACCCAAAGTTACGCCCTTGCTTACCCATCATGGATAACTGGTTAAAAACAGGATATTTCAAAGGGAAATATCCTGAGATTGGACCATCTACAAGTGAAGTGGTCATCAAGATAACCAAGCATAAACCAAAGTGAAGGAAACAGCAGTGATGACCTAGTGCTAGGCTATAGGCCACTCTATGTTCTGTGCTCAGACATCTTATTGAATAAGTCCACTTGATTGATATTTCTTGCAAAATATTTTGTGAAGAGTTAAGTGGCCCATGAGCTGAAGGGTTGGGAACCCCTATATTAACACTACATCACTCATTTATAAACATATATTGTGTTGGTTTTAGTCAAACTTAATTCCTTTTTCTTCTCAAGCATCCATACTTCTAACCTGTAGTATACTTAATTAGTGTAATACTTGATTAGTTATAGTATAATTATCTCCTACAGCAATGTATTTTCAGAACTGCAGGCACCACGTCATCTCCTTCTTTTAACCCAGTATGGGCAAATTTAGTAACCAACGTAATATGTTTGTTCTTATTACCAGGTTTCAAGAAAACATTATGTTTAGCAAATGTATCACAGTGCAATCATTCGAACACTCATTATCAGCCTTGTGCATGAGCATATCTGTTGTTGAGTGTGTGTTAAAAGAGAGTCTAAGGGGATGGTGCTTTGGCTGTGTTCACGGAGACTGGTTCGCGCTCGGCTGCCAGTAATAAGCCTTCTGTCTATTACTCATCTTCATCCGGCAATACAGCAGCAATTAAGAGCTTTAATTTACACAGCAAAGTAGCTTCAAGGAGCTATACATCACCACTGACTAATCGACCCAATGCTAGTAATGTGGCACTACTCACAACACTTGTTTGCTTGAATTCATCTAGAAGGACAAGTGATTCCAGGCTGTATTCAATGCATTAAGTCCATCCAGGAATATACTGTCCAAGGTCATTGTCCAGTATTGGTTATTCTTAGTTTTGCTTTAGGGGTTTATCCCTGTTTGACAATGCTTTCTATTATATTGGACTCTGGTGTTCCATCAAATTTGGCTTTGGAATGAAGCAAGGCTGTTAAATTGGGGCAGCTCTTAATTATACTAGAAAGCCCAAAACCCAATTGTTGAGTGTGGTTTACGGAAAACAATTACCTTGACTCTGTGGATTAATTCCTAACCTATTTTATTCAATGCACAGTATATAGAGCAACAATTTAAGCCACCAAATTACATAAATACTCTTCTGCACTCCACATGGTAAAATGCAGTGATTGCCATTTATTATTGCAGTAAAGAGTCCACAGTAAATCTAAAGAGTTTTAAATATCAGCAGTAATTCAAATCAAGGTATATTAGAATGTAATGAATTGGTTTTACAGCAGGTCCCAAAATGATCATTAAACTGGAACTTCTTATAAGGCTTAATGAACACCAGTTTGCTTATCTTAAATATATATTTTTCAGTTGTTTAGTTTGAAATAACATTGTAGCTTTAGAACATTATATACATCTGTTCTATATGTTAGCTTGCTGTAAGCCAACAAAAACAACATCTTCCAAGCACTAGCCATACCAAATATGAAATGAAGTGGACAAGGTGCGTTTCACACAGTAGATTGCAGATAAATCGTCTGGCAGCTTTAATTTATATGTATTTATTTATTTATTTGGGATGTTCAACATAATCGAGACGCTTTCTATAGTGTCTGATTGGAGGCGTGAGATGTGCTGAAGAGCTGCCAGGTGCTGTACAGAGATAGTGCTCGGAATTATTAGAGGCGCGCGCACCTCTTCTGCTTTTGTTGTATTAACATGATTACCTTCATCATGCTTCCACGGTTTTACTCGCTCTCGCTGAATGCTCTGGCGTCGCGACTTTGTCATTTAGAGCTTGGCTGCCTTTCGTGTGGCCCATAGAAATTGCAGATTAGGAGGCATCCCCCCACCACCCCCCTTTCCATACATCACTCCCCATACTGTAATTCTTAATTCTTCTCAGCATTCTCATAAAGGCAGACACAATACATTGATACTAGAAGGGATGGGAGCTCTTCTAGGGGCTGAGGATGTCAAAACATTTTATTATGCTTACTCCCTTCCCCCTCAGATAAGATAATTGCACCGAAAGCGCCTTTATTCATAGGAAAGTAAACACAGCTTGTGCTGTAACACGGCAAGCCTAACTCAGGTCGCTTTGAAGCTGCCACATGTTGGATGATTAAAGGGACCCAGGATGCATCACTGATGTTTTTAACATATCTGGAAGTCTGATGATCTCTTTGGCCTGTGCTCTTACTTTGGTGGCAAGCGCTTTCGAAATGATAATTAATATTCTTTTTTAGGGTTATAAATATGTATACCGTACATGCAATATAGCCTACTTGACTTTTTAAGCTTTCTTCTCAGCTGTGCAGTGTTTGATGGAAATTAAAAACATTGTTTCAATGACAACTTGAATACATCAGCATGTATTCATCTGCCATAGCAATTATTGCCAATTATAATGCCTAAATTTCAACAGATCAAGTCATGTATGATTATGAAAATCATCTAATACGTAGCCAGCTAATCTGGCATGTTGTGAGGAGCTTATGTGGTTGCTAATACTGTGTCTCTGGCACTGTGCTAGCCATGCAACACAAATCTGAGAAATCCTTGTGATGCCTTCAAAAAAATTACACACTGGATCTACCTAGTGTCTCCTGTTTGGAATAATTCAGACTGAAGGTTTGAGAGAGAGGCTAGTGTGGTGTTAAGTATGTTACTTTAATGACATTACTGGTCACTGATGTAAAGTTAGTTGTTCAAAGTGGTTCTATTATAAATACAGGTAGAAATGTATGGTGAAATCCATAATTGTCCAAATATAGCAGCAGGTCACTCATGCTGTACAGGGGTGTGTTTCCCAAAAGTACAGTTAGTAACTATGTTAGCAACTTATATAGTTGGAAGGATGCAGTTGTGATGGATGTGTTTCCCAAAACCATAGTTGGAACTATCAAGGTAATTATGTTGAAAACTTACACAATATGATCCATCATTATGCAATGCAGGTGTTTCCGAAAACCATAGCTCCAATGAATGTCTACAAACTCTGTTGTTAAGTTGCATAGTTCAGACTAAAGATCTCAAACTCTCACTTGATACACCATCCCTGGGGAGCCAACGCACTCTGAGGAAAGTGCAGGGTGTCTAGTTTCAAATGGACCAATCAGTAGATGCCTGAGCCACCGGACATTGCAATATGTGAGTGATAGGGAGAGTGAGAGCAACATCTACCCACCCAGAGAGAGTTCTGCCAATTTTGCTCTTTGTTGGCCACGACTTTTGATGGCAAACAGCATGACCGGGATTCAAACTCATGATCTTCTGGTCATAGTGTCACTGTCTTAGCCTGCTGAGCTACTCAGCGTCCCCCATTCATAATGTATTCTTTTATGTATTTCTATGTTTATGAATATATATTTCTTAAATAATATCTCTATAACCCGTGTTAACTTTATAACATTAGGTTAACTGCGCACCATGACCCTCGTATTTCTGTGGCATGATTGGTAGAATGTACAGTATCTCTAAATAGCAGGTCTCTGCTTCAAATCTGTTTCCAATTTTGTAATTTTTGTCATCAATGTTTTGCCACTATGTTTTATTTTGGCAGCATTTGTTGTCATATTTTTTAGCATTGAAAAACACAGTAACACACACAACACACTAAGTTCTTGGGCAGAAAATTGTGGCTTTGGTGCCATTTTCACTTATATAGAACATCTGATATAAGATGTCAGGCTTTTATTAACTTGTGTAAAACAAATACCAGGTGTGTGCTCATAGAAGAGACAACATACAAATATTTAGAGTACTTTGATGTTTCTATTCTTAATCACTGTGTTTTCATTGTAATAATGATACTTTTAATATATTAAAAAAAAAAATCAAAAAGTAAAAACATGCATGTTCTGGTTTCAAAACTCCGCCTGTCATCTCATGGAATTGTAGCTATCACATTCATGCTTCCTTTGCTTATGTTTAGCCCATTGAGCCATAAAAATATGCTGTTGAGTGCATATATAAATGCACTGGAAGGTTGTGAGCTTGTGCAAGTTTCCCCACTTTGAAAGTTACACTGAATATATCTGGAAACATTGTAGTTCAGACTACACTGGTTGAAAAATAACAAAGTGGTTAAAACTGATGTGGTACCAACAATGTACGACAGTATTGGGAAACAGTTGCACATCATCTGGTTGTCAGGAAGGGGTGAAGGAGTTGGACAAACCATGGGTCACACAAGTTCTTTATTAGACAAAACAAAACTCTTGCCTGTGAAACAAAAAGTTGTGGCTTTGGATATTCAAGAAGACAATATACGCCAACATAAATGGCCATGAAGATGCTACATGGGTGAAAATACATTTGACAGGTTGACATTACATATGAAGGTTGACAATACAGTGACCTGCAAAGACTGGGACATGAGGGAGCATTTAAACCAAACGTAATTAGACAAGAGATTGGGGACCAAGGCTGTGGAATTATGAAACAGGTGCAGACCATAATGATGGCAGGACTAAAACATGACATAGCACATGGACAAGGTAAACAAACAAAAAGCATGTGGACAAGATGGAGACGAGGCTGTGATGGGAGGTGTCACAATGGTAGTTGAACGATTCATCATATTATGTTAGTTCAATGCTAGTGTCTGTCGTTGTTTGGGAAACACTCCAGAACAGATAGCATGATTAGTATGGTTACCATGTTAAATGCACATGTAGAGAGTATAATACATGTTCAGAAAATGTTCTATTCTGAAGTGCTTTATGTTATGATATATATGGTAAAATTATAATCAATAAATCACACATTATATCCAGAACAATATGAATCATCAAGATTGGTATGATCTTAGCTATCTCATATATCTTACAGTACTTGCTCCCTTAAGTCTTATGTGACATGAGGCCTTAGAACCATCAGTAATGAAGGATCAAAGAAAAGTCTCCTTGCAGTAAGAATGTCTTCAGTTATGATTCATAGAGCATGGCTGACCTAAACCTTGTAGCGCTCCTCTACATTAACCCCAAATGCCAGGATGAGCTGATGCAGCTGATGAGCAAAAAGAGAACATGACAGAAGTCAATATAACATTATGACAAAATGAGCCACGAGGGTAATGCACTCTACTATCATATTCTTTTCTTCTGCTTCTCTCAACAGTGACACATATTGATCAGCTAAAATGTAGAATGACTCGAGATGAAAAACACACTCACCATGAGTTTGAATGCCATAATATCTGTCCTTCTAGCTTTCACCGCCTCTTCTATTTTTGTTTTCATTTTTAAAACAACATTTGAAAACATTTGTTGCCTTGAAACTGTGTGAACATTTAATGAAAAAAAGGATAACAGCTGCCATTGAATCTTTACCATTTCATGATAAATCAGAATAAAAATAAATAGGGCCCCGAGTGGCTCAGCAGGCAAAGATGCTACCACTATGACCCGAGGATTGCGAGTTTGAATCCCGGTCATGATGTTTGCCATCAACAGCCGGGGCCCAAGAGAGCAAAAATTGTCTGTGCTTGGAGCTGGGGACCCTGTGTGCCTTCCTCCGAGCGCGTTAGGCTCTCCAGTGATGGTGTATCAGCGTTGGTTCGAAAAGAGGCGGTGGCTGCATCACACACAACGGAGGAGGCTTGTGCTTGCCTGCACCCTCCTAGAGTCAGGGACATTGCAAAGTGATGGGGAGAGGCCTAATGGAGGGGATGGGTTAATTGGCTACCACTACATTGGGAAGAGGTAAAAACTGGCAAAAACCTAGAAATAAATTAAAATAAATAAATAAATAAATAAAAATAAAGAAAGAAATGTACATACAGTACATTGGTTTCTCTGGGTCCCAAGTGGCCCACTGGGCTAAGGCGCTGACAACAGGACTAGAGGATGGCAAATTTGAATACAGGTCATGCTGTTTGCCATCCACAGCCGGGCCAAAGAGAGATTGGCCATGCTCTCTCCCCATCACTTTCACAATACAATATCTGCTTGTTCTGGCATCTACCTATTGGTACATCAGAGCTGCAGCTGGGAATCCTGCGCTTTCCTCCGAGCGCATTGGCTCCCCAGTGATGGTGTATCAATGGTGGTTCAAACAGAGGCAGTGACTGCAACTCTTCACCCTCCTAGAGTCAGGAACATTGCAAAGTGATGGGGAGAGTCTGTAGCAAATGGGATGTGTTAATTGGCTACTACTGCATTGAATGAGGGAAAAATGGACAAATGCTAAAAATAAAAATATATATAAGAATGTTTTTCTTGTTTTCCTGCAAAGTTGCTATAAGGTTTTCATATGTTGGCAGTGAAACAGATGAATCTATTTTTAGATATTTCCCCTGTGGGATCTGGACAGAATTAATGGTGGATCTAAGTGAATCAGACACCTCATATCTGAATAATGGAATCAGCAGTGTTACACCTGAACTGACAGTATGCATTACAGGGGAAGTAAATCCCTGCTAGAAGGGTCAGATTCCCCAGTCGAGGAATTCTATGGTCAACAGAACTGTAGCCACTGACTGGAAGACAAAAAAACAGCTGCTTCCTTCTGAAGTGGACAGTAATTTGTTGAACGCTGGTAGGAAGCCACAATGTGTGGAGACTTGCCTTTTACCCTGACTCTCAGTACTGCTGTCACTGTCTAGTTCAGACTGAGGTCATTGTTTCAGGTTCAGCAGAGGGTTAAACTCATTTTAATAATACAGAGAGCTAAATTGGAAAAAAAGAATGGAGGAGAGGAGAATGAAGCAGAAATGCTTTGGACATGTCTAGTAACCAGCCCATCACTTTCCCTGGAGACCATACATCCGAGGCTGTAATTATCCCATAATTACAGTATTTCAGCCATCATTAAGAATAAATAGTGTAAATAAAATCTGTAATTACTAATGCAACCTCCGGTACATCATTTCCATAGCTTTTATTTCTTTGGGGTTGGACTTTGGTTGGAGCTGTTATTGTGCCTGTGTCTGTTTTATTACATAGCATAAGCAGGCTTGCATGGATTTCTAATGTTGACTGACCTGCATGGTTTAACCCCATAAATCTGCAGGCTTATTACATCCCAAGACTCATTATTCAGTAATTATATGGAAAACAGCCCAAACTGATTGAGTTATTCTTAAGTTATAAAAGAGACAAATGGAAGCCTGGATTCAGACCTTTTTCAACTATTTCAGAAAGCGAATATAAGACACAACTATGCTAATTTAATTGTCCAGTTTTGGAGCAAACCAAAAGCATAATTGCACAATGCTGGGACTCAGCACATGAGCCATATGACACAGTCAAGAGCTTTGGATATTTTTCTCCAAGGCATCTCCAAGGGGCCAGAGGAGAGCAGCCTTTGAGAGGCTAAAGGGAGAGAAAGAGAGAGAGATTGAGAGAGAAAGAAAAAGAGAGAGCACTGCCAGTCAGCTGCTCTGTCTGCTCCAAGGGGAGAGGGGGGGGGGTTGTGCTCCCAGTCTTTTTAATTCTCAGCCAATCTTCTGTCCATCACAGCACTTTATCCCTGCTTTGGAGCTCAGCTCAAGTTCGCGCACTGTCACTTTCTGACATCTCCCACAAACTACACCTCTGCACAGCCCCGAATCAAAATGTGTCAGGATTTTGGTGAGGGGGGGACACTCCCTCAGCCTATTCTCAGATAGTGGCCTCCCTCCATCCAAACTTGCATAGGAAAAAGTCCAATTAACACTCCTAGGTCTCCCAAAGTATACATACCATAAAGCCTTTTTCTGTTCAATTATTATTCATTTGTTACTTATTGAAATGTGTAGAAATTATCTTCAGTGTCTAGATTTGTTACTTTCAGTCGATCAATAATATATTTTAATTTTAATTTGAAGTTATCATTGATTTAAAAAAAAACATATTTACACAATTTCAAGAGAATATTGAAACCAGAATGTACAATGAATGTTACTTAATTATTTGCCTCTAATTATGTAGTTATGTAGCTATTAATATAAATAATATTGCTAAAATTCATTAATAATTTCTAAATTTTAAGGGTTAATGGTAATACCAAAAGTGGTAAAAACTTAAACAACAGCCTTATACACTCCTTTTACCTGCTTAACTGAGTGCTAAGTGCAGTTTAGTGGATTATACTCTAAAAGATTCTACGCTAGTTCTTTCTTGAGCGTTTAGCATAAAAGCAGCAAGAGTTGAGAACAATGAATAAACTTCCCTGACAAGGCAAGATATGTTACAGGTACAGAATAATTCTCAAACATTTCCATAAAAGGGGATTATCAATAATCCACCCTGAACAGCTTGCTCCAAACTAAAGATTGCAGCAGTATGTAGCAGACACTAAACTGTTGTAAAAAGAACTTCCAGACACGCCCAGTCTGCAGAAAGAATGTGAACAACAGCAGTAAAGCACTGGTCCCAACTCCTGAAACTTGAGCATTTGTCATATTTAACCTTTACTCAGCAGCGTTTAATAAAACCACTGCCATATTGTGGATTATAGTGTCTGTCCTAACAGCATTGGTAGGTAATACATGCAAAGGTTTTTAATTTGACCTGAAATTAACCGTGACTGCTCTCAGAATCCCTGCCAGGGCCCAACTTGGATTAGTTGCTTTAATTACTGCAAATGTCAAGCAGGGCTAAGGAACTGATCTCAACGGGCAAAAGAGAACAAATGCAATGAGGTTAAACGACCTCCACCTTTCCCTATGGAGAACCTAATGCTATTGAGCTAGTAGGGAGTAGTGTTTTTAGAGAATGTCATTTGGGGTAGTCTTAGCTAAATATGGCATATAGTATTGTGAAGTAGGGCTGGAGTCCAGTCTAGATGTGTCTAAAATCTTGGAATTGTTTTTGGCTCTAATAGTTATTGTACTCAGAATTTCTCAGACATATATATATATATATATATATATATATATATATATATAATGTATACAATGGTGTATACTCACTCCACTATTAGTAACCCCTCATGTAGATCAACTTGGTTTGTGTGGCTTAGACAGTGCAAGTCATTGTATGTCATGCGTAAATTAGCATTTTCTGGTCTTTCACTTCTGGTTGATCTCTGACCACAGAACTTCTCTTGTTTGGTTATTTTTTAGCTTGATAGGTTTTGCAACACTGCCATACCTGGTACAAGTGACACACACATTAAAATAATTCTACAATGTCAGTGTCTATGATTTGGTGTGAACGCTCAACCACACAAATCATTTTGAGTTAATGATGAGCATGTTGTCAGCAAAGTATCCAGTGATGGAGAAGGTAGAGGATGGCTGTTGTGCATCAACTGATAGTGTGCTATAGTGTGTAATTAATTAACAGTAACATGCTTCAGTAAAGCAATAATATTTTAAGACATTGTTAAATGTCTTATAACCCTACAAATTGTTTTCATAAGAATTGTGCTACTCAACTTTTATAAATGTATAAATGTTGCTCTTTTGAATATTTAATGGAGATTGTCCTAAAATTAAAATATGATTGTAATGAGTCTAAAAAACGTTTGCTGTGAAATGCTGGGGAAAAAAAATTACATTTAGATTTACAGCATTTGGCAGATGCTCTTATCCAGAGTGACGTACAACTGTTCTTTGTTTCCATTAAGAGAATTATCTCAGCTAGTACAGATAGGTTAGAGTCCAAACTGCTCTTCAGTTCAGACACTGTTAGAAATCTTAATCTTAGTCTTCATTACAATGCATTACATTAAAAGTTATAATCTAGTGCTTGCTTAAGTGCTCCACAAAGAGATGGTCTTCAGTCCGTGTTTGAAGACTGTGAGAGACTTTGCTGTTGAAGGATGGTGGGTCAAGCCGAGCTGTACTGGAAGCTCTAAGGGTTCAAGGTGCAACTCGAGACTTGACCATTGCCATGAAGTAGGGAGGGGCTGGTCCATTTCTTTCTTTGTATATGAGCATCAGGGTTTTGAATGTGATACGAGCAGCTACAAGAAGCCAGTGAAGTGAACGAAAGAACAAGTAGATGTTATTTGACAGTTTTTGATTCACAAGGTCATGGGAGGTGAAACATTTGATGAGCGAGACACACAAGAATGCTGAAACTTTGACACCAAATTTGAGCTACTACTTTACATCTCTCTTTGTTTGAATGAGCTGTACCTCACCAAAATGTAGTACTATAACTACTAGACTCCCTGAGAGAAATCTACCCCCCACAGCCACATCTTCCTGGGCAAATCAAGTGAATCTGTGCCATAGACTTGTGAGAGTTCACCTCAAATTATGTGTGTGTGTGTGCGTGTGCGTGTGTGTTAGTACCGATTACTGTAAAATACACTGGGTTGGAGAAAGATGTTGCACTTTTCTCATAAAATCCCTAAAATGTTTGATATTTGAGATACTAAATGTGTGAATTTAGGGCCCTAATTATAATAGTTATTCACATCAACAAACTGAGAAATGGATGACCTCATATTGAGGTTCAGATTTAGTAAACATTACTTTTATCGCCTTTGCAAATCTGAGCACAATGGGAGACTTTACTGAGATCTCCACTTAAACTTATAAAGAGACACATGAGATTACTGGGAGAAATAACAGGTAATTTGCAGGTAACTGAGAGCAGCAGGTAATTTGTGTTTCTTTCAGCTCTCCCTGTTGTCTATGAGAATCTACTGAGATCTTATTGAGATCAGTAAGAATGGATATTTATTTCCTCTGGAGTCTGTCCTTGTACATAATGTGCATGAACATGCACTGCTTGTGACAGATTACTGTGTGATTTGGATGGTGAATATACAGTGAGGAAAATAAGTATTTGAACACCCTACGAATTTGCAAGTTCTCCCACTTAGAAATCATGGAGGGGTCTGAAATGTTCATCTTAGGTGCATGTCCACTGTGAGAGACATAATCTAAAAGGAGAAATCCGGAAATCACAATGTTTGACTTTTTAATAATTTATTTGTGTGTTACTGCTGCAAATAAGTATTTGAACACCTGCCAAGCAGCAAACATTCTGGCTCTCAAAGACCTGTTAGTCCGCCTCTAAAAAGTCCACCTCCACTCCACTTATTATTCTAAATTAGAAGCACCTGTTTGAGGTCGATAGCTGCATAAAGACACCTGCCCACCCCACACAATCAGTAAGACTCTCAACTACTAACATGGCTAAGACCAAAGAGCTGTCCAAAGACAACAGAGACAAGACGGTAAATCTTCTCAAGGCTGAAAAGGGCTACGGGGCAATTGCCAAGCAGCTTGGTGAAAAAAGATCAACTGTTGGAGCAATTATTAGAAAATGGAAGAAGCTAAACATGACTGTCAATCTCCCTCTGACTGGGGCTCCATGCAAGATCTCACCCCGTAGTGTATCAATGATCCTAAGAAAAGTGAGGAATCAGCCCACAACTACACAGGAGGAGCTGGTCAATGACCTGAAGAGAGCTGGCACCACTGTTTCCAAGGTTACTGTGGCTAATACACTAAGACGTCATGGTCTAAAGTCAAGCATGGCAAGGAAGGTTCCCCTGCTTAAATCAGCACACATCCAGGCCCGTATTAAGTTTGCCCATGACCATTTGGATGATCCAGAGGAGTCATGGGAGAAAGTGCTGTGGTCAGATGAGACCAAAATAGAACTTTTTGGTCTTAATTCCACTCGCCGTGTTTGGAGGACAAAGAATGATGAGTACCATCCCAAAAACACCATCCCTACTGTGAAGCATGGGGGTGGAAGCATCATGTTTTGGGTTTTTTTTCTGCACATGGGACAGGACGACTGCACTGTATTAAGGAGAGGATGACCGGGGCCACGTATTGCAAAATTTAATTTTTTTTATTTTTATTTTTATTTTATGTATTGCATTGAAGATGGGTTGTGGCTGGTTCTTCCAACATGACAATGACACAAAGCACACAGCCAGGATAACCAAGGAGTGGCTCCGTAAGAAACATATAAAGGTTCTGGAGTGGCCTAGCCAGTCTCCAGACCTAAACCCTATAGAAAATCTTTGGAGGGAGCTCAAACTCTGTGTTTCTCAGCGACAGCCCAGAAACCTGACTGATCTGGAGAAGATCTGTGTGGAGGAATGGGCCACAATCCCTGCTGCAGTGTGTGCAAACCTGGTGAAAAACTACAGGAAACGTTTGAGCTCTGTAAAGGCTACTGTACCAAATATTAACACTGATTTTCACAGGTGTTCAAATACTTATTTGCAGCAGTAACACAAATAAATTATTAAAAATCATACATTGTGATTTCTGGATTTTTTCTTTTAGATTATGTCTTTCACAGTGGACACACAGCCAAGATGAACATTTCAGACCCCTCCATTTCTAAGAGGGAGAACTTGCAAATTTGCAGGGTGTTCAAATACTTATTTTCCTCACTGTAAGCAGTGCAGCACTAGTGCAGTTATTACCTGAATGCTGGCAACTGTATGCCTATATAATTGAGATATACAGCATATATAAATCATAAAGTGTCTGATTTGAACTACTAGTCATGTGTTTCTAATAAAGTGGCTGGTGACTATATACATAATATATTTGCATTGAACAGCTAACCAAAATACATATACCAATCAGACTTCACTGATGCTCAGAGATCTGAAGTTTCTGTAGTGTTTCTGTGTTGCATCATCTCTTGTTCATGTTTTTGGCACTTTCCACACCTTGACCCCATTTTTCTTTTGCTGCCAAATGATTAAATGCACTTCAGAAGTGGGTGGAAAAGCATACTGCACAGGTAAACAAACAGGGAAAGAAGACTAAAAGCATCATAAATGAGAGATTCCCCCATGCTCTTCCAGCAGCATGTATGATTTATGACTAAATTTAGTTTCGTTATACTGCATGGTCCCCCAGCAGGGAACTCTTGTCTAAGACATGAAACAAAATAAGATAAAAACGCAGGAGGTGCCAACATGCAAATATTAGATCAAAAAACAGAAAAAAATATGAATTATTTCAAAAACATGTAAATAAAGAAAGTAAATAAAAACTAAAATAGGCTAGTAAGTAAATAGTAATTCATGTGCATTTTTGTTTTCATTTAATTTTTTGGCATAAGGCATGATGCTCATCTAGACTTTTCTGTCTTTGACAAAATATATCAGAAATCAAACTGTATTAATTAAATATGTATCTTCTTTGTATTGCAAATATTTAACAGAATACAAACTTGAATCATTAGAGAAGACTCCATGCAGGAAAACAACGCTAAGCAGTAGAAGCATAAAAATCTCCAAACTAAAGCTCTGGACTCTATTTCTGACTCAATCATATATGGAAAGTAGCAACTCTGTGAAGACTTCCAAAACTTTTAAATGATGCCAAAATACCTAAGAAGCTGATTTCACAAGAAAAGGTGTGACAAAATACAGCATCTTTAAGAAGTGAGTGAAGAGGGGTTTATCAAAACACCATTTTAAGGTTCAGTATTAAAATTCTGGGTTTGTAAGCATGACAGCGCACTGTCCTACATTTCAAAGCATCGCATCATGAGTGTACCATAACACCTATCAAATGTGTCTCATACTCCTGAGAAGTCTGTCTCCAAACCCTTCACACAAACTGTAAACATCCTGATGTGTTTGGCTGTTTTGAAGTAGATTATTCTGTATTATACACTATTGACTAACAGTATAAAAAACAGTTTCCCTTTTATATTATGTCTGTTATTCCCAGGCAGTTACAGTATTTATAAATGATTTATATGAATCAGGACTGTCAAAGCTAATGTATTAGAGCACAATAAACAATCGAGGTGTGTTACTCAGAATGATAGTTTCCGACTCTAGGAGGGTACAG
Organism: Crenuchus spilurus; assembly: GCA_036984385.1. Lineage (NCBI taxonomy): Eukaryota > Metazoa > Chordata > Actinopteri > Characiformes > Crenuchidae > Crenuchus > Crenuchus spilurus. The sequence continues at coordinate 20,926 of BRDA01039576.1, forward strand.
ACTAGCCCAGGCCTCCTCCAATGTATGTGAAGTCAAGCCACCGCCTCTTTTACAACTGCTGCCGATACATCACACTTGGCCAGCCAACACACTCAAAGGAAAGCGTAAAATCTCCAGTTCTGATGTATCACCTGGTAAACATTATTTAGTAGTGCTGGTGAGACAGTGCCATCTTACCTGCCCAGACAGAGCACAGCCAATTTTTACTCTCTTGGGCCCCGACTGCCAATGACAAGCACCATGATCTTTATTTGAACTCACAATCCTCTGATCAAAGTAACAACGCCATAGTCCACTGAGCCTATCAGGGCCCAGATAGACATCACACTCTTAAAAGAGCAGTGCAGATTAAATGGCATAAATGACATTCACTGGGGCACAGAGCTGTATCTTAGTCTAAAACTAATTGAAGACTTTCCAAAAACATTTGCATGTGATTACCGAGGAAAGCAAAAGTGGATTTATCACAATTTATCGTTGTCAATACAGAACTTTCCATAATTTTGTGAAATATTCACCAGCAGAGAAGATAAGACAATGTTTTTGTATGTATTTAATTGAAATACATTCATTCATTCATTCATTATCACACCCGCTTTATCCTTATCAGGGTCGCGGTTAGTCCCCTACCCCCTCACTGGGCGCAGGGCATAATTGAATTACATTTCACTGAAATATATTTTCTTCACTTGTGCGACTATGTACTCTTCTTCATTTAAAAGGTTATTTAGTGTCAAATTTGCTGAAACATTTAATCACATTTTTTTGACAGTATACTGCTCAACATGAGATTTACTGCAGTTATGTTCATTTGACAGCAGTAATAATACTGCAGCTGCTGAGGATGTATGACCTGTTTCAGGTGGATTACAGTACCCGTTATAAAAATGCAGTTGATCAAATTAAGCCTGGCAATCTAGACATTAGTTTTGGTTGAGTAAGTCAGAAAGGACACACATTTAAAAAAGATTTCCTGTAGTTGCACTGTAAGTACCCTGGGATTGATTAAGAAGAAGAAGCACTTTTATTAATCCCCACAGGAAAATAATTTTCTACGTTTTACACATCCATGCAGAGAATACACACATACACACACTAAGTGTGACGGCACACACATATCCAGAGTCTTGGGTAGTAACTTTAGCTGCAGCACTTGGGGAGCCATTACGGGTAAGGTGTCGTGTTTAATTGGCCACAAAAAATTACACTGGGGAGAAAATTGGGGGTAAAATGTAAAAAATAATAAAAGATGTTGATAAAGATTTTTGTCACTGATAAGGTCATAGATTAAGTATGAAGTCACAGTTTACGATTGTCAACTTGTTCCAGCAAGTACCACTATTAGACAACACTGCGGCATGAAATGTAGACCTTTAAAGGAAAGACTGACATTCTGCTCTGCTCTTAGATCTAAACAAAGATGACTTCAAGACTCACCTCATTGAGAAATTGTCTGATAGAACAGACAGAGTAGTGTTTTGTGATTTTTTGGATGGATTTTTTTTCAAGAAGAATTGTTTTGTTTGCTCCCCTTGCAAAGACATATGACTTCACATAGCCACAACAGACCACCACCATGTCAACTTGACACACTGGCCCTTGTCTCTGTAATGATGGTTGAATGTGGCCCTTCATAAAAAGTATTTGGAGACCTCTGGCCTAAAGACTAGAGAAGTGGGCTTGGACCCAAACATTTGCTGGTTTGGTCTTGCATTGGCAGGAAAAATTAAAGGGTTGTGAATGAACAGTGTTTCCCCCTCCCTTAAATATCCACGGCTGAGTTGCCTTTAACACTATAATTACCATATAACATTTACAGTATGTAATGACAAAATCCTTGAAATATTGAAGAAAAGTACATTTTGCTCTCTTGTTTACATTATCAAATTTTGCACTGTTTAAGCTATTCGGTAACACTTTATAATAACTTTCATTAATAGCTCATTAATTAACGATTAATAACTGTGAACAAATCATTAGTTCATGAGAATTTCATTAACAAATGATTTAGTAATAATTTACTAATGATTTGTTAACATTTGCAAAAATGAATACAATCATTAGTAACTACATGAACTGTCATTTATAAACATTTGTTCATGTTCAAATTCTCATGAACTAATAATTTGTTCAGTTATTAATCATTAGTTAATGGCTTATTAATGAAAGCTATTATAAAGTGTTAACAGCTGTTATGTATAAAATTACACAAATGATTAAAATGACTAATAACTCTAGTGATACTATATTTTTCCATTACTGATTATCTGTCTAATTTTATTTGCCAAGTTGCCAGCTGTTGGACACAAACTTGGAAACAAATTTGGCCTTGTCCATACAGGGCCCATGTACTGTATATTCTGTAGTTATCACACATCATGAGAAATGGAGGATACATCCATAAATCAAGCACAATGCAGTAGCTCATCTGACACTGGAAAAGACCTTCGTCTGTGTTTCCTGTGTCTGGGTTTCTGGCAGTTTTCTCACACTTTCACAGCCAAATCTGTGCACGAGCATCGCATGTCAGAGGGAGGCTGCATTTTTAGGCTGTGAGAAGATAAAGGCGACACAGGTCTCGAGAGGCGTGGAAAGGCAGGTTAAAGCAGCCGTAATCTGCAAAGCGGCATCTTGGGCTACTTGGCCCGTAAATTGCCACGGAAGGGGGAGGCTGTGTGTTGACAAAGCTGGTCTCTAGATTCAGAGCATCGGCTGAGGCATAATCCTGCAGGGTGGGGGGGTTGAGGGAGTTGAGTAAACACGATTATGAGTCAGAGAGGAAGGGCCATCACTTCACCTGTCAACCAAGCCGAGGAGAAAGAGCTTGGAAGGAAAAAAACATTTTTACTTTTTTGACGCGATGATGAGTGGTAAGAAGGTGCACAAATCTGATCAAATGCCTCAGGATTATGGACGAAGCTCATGATGGAGTGAATGTCACCATGGTAGAATACCAGCCCTTCGAATTAGCACAGTTGCATAATTTTGCATGTTACAGAGCTAAAGTTTGGACATTTTAGTAAGTTTGTACAAATAAACACAATTTTTTCAATAAGTAACACTCATAGATCAGAGTAAATGTACATTTAGGTAATTCTTCTTTTATTATGCACTGGTTAGTTTTATTTCAGCTCTAATTGTATTGAGTTGTTTGTAACACTCATATATAACAGCATGGCACTGTTTAAGTTAACACTGCAGTAGCACAGCTTATGTAAATACACCTGTATCATCTTCAGTTCTGACTCTCAACAGCTATAAGAATACGATTCAATTGTGCATGTGTAACAGGGTGAGGCATATTAATTCTGCATGACTGCTAGTTTTTCAGTAAAATGTTTGTTTTTGGCTGTAACAGGATGACTGTTAAAAAAGCTTCTGCAGTGAAGTGGTCAGAGCACTCTAAAGTTTAAGCTTCAGTAGAGTCTCCAAAGCTTTTAAACAAGGTGGTCAAGTGATTATGGCAAAGGACTTGTAATCCATTGTGTTCTGTGCAAATGTGCTCCAATAACACCTTTGTTGTTTAATCTTTCTTTACACTGCCTTGAAAATGTCCAACTTGCTGTCTTGTAAATTAAGAAAGTGTTTTGATGGCAATCAAGTCCTAAAAGAGGGTTTCCCAATAGGCAGCCTTACCAGTACTAAGCAAACTCCTTTGCTATGCTCCCAAACTATACTCATCTACAAGGTGGCTAATATAAAGAGCCACTTCAAAATACCCAACAGCAGCTTCAGTTACAACGTCACGGCAGAATCTGAGTCAAAAACAAAAGATTTCAAATTTGATGCTGTCTACGATCATTCTGTTACTACCATTCATAAAACTAAATCTGCATCTGCCGGGCGATCCATCAGAACTGGGGAACTGAGCTTTCCTCCGAGCACGCTAACTACCCGGCAGCAATGTATTGTCAGCAGTTTGGGGAAAAAAAGCGGCTTGACGTCACTGGTGTCAGAGGAGGCCTGTGTTTGTCTGCACCCTCCCAGGAGAGTCAATGACATTGCAAATGATAGTGATAGGGAGAGTTGATAAAAGGGGCAGGTTAATACCAAGATGATCACCAATTCTGAAGGCATTCTGGATGTTAGATTTATTCTCAAATGCTCTACAGCTTCATTCTCACTGCTATATTGCTCTCTTAAAAGAGATGGTTCTTTAAGAGTTCTTTAGTAAAGAACATGGTTCTATATAAAACCATGAACACTCAAATAAACCAAATTCTTCTTCAGATTAACGAGGAATGTGCCTTTCTGACCTGGGCGGGCCTCCACATACGCGGGCTACGCACTGTACTTGGGGCCTCATTTGAGGAGGGGGGCCCCAGGTAAAGTTTTGCTGCATAAATCTCCCCCCCACCCACCCACCAAGAAAAAGAACTGCAAAAATTCTTTAAAAATATATTTTTTTCTCACGTGCATCTGCCCACCGAACAATGGCCCCAAACGCGATGGACTTTAATCTAACAGGGGAGAAAGTTGCATGGTGGAGGCATTTGTGCTTAGGGCACTGCTTTCTGAAAATGGTTGTATATAGCACCAAAAATGGTTCCTCTATTATCACAAGCTTGACATTGTAACTACAGCAGAACCCTTTTGGAGGCTATATAGAATCATTTTAAAAAAGATTCTGTATAGAACCATCAACAATACTTTCCTCATCAAGATCTTTTTCACCATGGAAAGAGCCTCCAGACAAAGGGTTCTGTGAGTGTTAATGGTTCTATTTAGAAGCATTTTTTTACTAAAAAGACCTTGAAGGACCTTTTAAGAGTGTGTGTTTCATTTCTGTTCATTATTCTGGATGTCTTTTTTTTAGCTGTTTGAAAGCTAGCATTCATTTTAAACATTCTGTTTTTATATTATTGTAAGCAGTGATTCTAAGCTTTGAACAGTAGTGTACATTGCCAGATGATTGAATCCGCCTTATCTTCTTCTTTCTTCAGCCAAAAATAAGATTTTCACTGTTACTTTTCAATACAAAAATGCCACCAAATCCCTTTGTAACATTAAAGAGTTATTAACCAATCATCTGGATATAATTTACAGCACTTTGCTTTATGTACATTGACATTTTCCTCAATGTGAAGAGCAGGCTTCGCCAAAATAATGTTTCAATAGTTTTCTTTTCAAATATACTCTCAAAGCACATGTAAAAATATTTTGCCATGAATGTTTAAACACATGAATGGTTTGAGAGCTGGTATCACATGTGGGAAAATTCATGCATTATTCTGAAGGTGCAGTGTTTTCCAGGAAAAAGAGCAAGGTCTAAAACAACTTTTGACAAAGGAAGCTTGCTCGTTTATTACGAACTGTTAAACAAGGTCAAATTGTTGTGTTGAAGACCTGCTTTTCATGAGCTCCTCAGCAGTCAGTGAATACACTGATCTGAAGAAAAACAGTAATAGAAGTTACTTGTGGTTGAAGTATTTGGTTTCTCACTGAGATTCTTGATGTCATTAACCTTTTATGTATATGTGGTCTCTCTCCTGACAGTTCCAGACCTAGCCAGACCTGTAGTCCACTCTCGAAGGTCTTCCACCTGCATATGTTTTAAGTCCCTTTCAGTCTCTAGTGGCACAATGAGCCAGTCCTACACGCATGCTTGGCTTCCGCTCCAGCGCCTCCTAACTAGGCCGCCAGGTCTCTCACGCCCTTTCCCTTCGCCTTTTCAACTCTCCTTCTTAATATGCATAACTCCTAAACCATTCATTATCTTACCACTCCCTCCTCTGTGGCATCCTACCACCAACAAATGAACTATGACAGCCCTATTCTATCACTGAAATGATTAATTTCGATAGCCAGAGGTTCTCTCGCAGTTATTACTTCATTTATGTTCGGAGGTGCTTCCCTCCATCCCGCTACGACTATCTGTATCAAAAATCTGGGGCAAAATTTGGTCTTTTCATTTCGGCATAAGATCCATTACAATGCCGCCAGGCAGAATGTTTTTAATATGCCCTACTTGAGTGTATAGATCTCTATCAGCAATGATAATAGTTAGAGATAAAAGTGGCTATTATTTATCAATAGTGCTATTGATGGGAAAAGGGCTGACTTGACACAGACATGCCTGAGAAACCCATTACTGTGGAAATTGAGAGATTATTTTAAGTACAACATAATATGATCATTACATAATATGGTGATTAATTAAGTTAAAATATAAACCCTATTTTTAGTTATTTAGTTTTAGTTAGTTGGGACACTTTCTAAAATTAAATAAATAAATAAATAATAATAATAATAATAATAATAATAATAATAATAATAATAATAATAATAATAATAATAATTACAAATTAATTAAATAAATACAAATTGTTGCAATTTTTCAAGTAAAATTTGTTCTTCCTGTATACAAGACTTGAGCTGCTCAACAATCAATAGCTGCCATTGACTGTGGCCTAGTCCACGTAGCCGGGTATTTATAAAAACGAATATCTCCCCTACATCGTTTTCAAAAATAATATCATACACACGAGATCGTTTTAAGAAAAATTTTCATCCACATGAATCCGCATAAATACGCCGTAGAGTGTTGTCATAAAGACGCCAAGCACATAGATGGCGGTGTAACACAAAGCTAACGCCCATGTCAGCAAATCAGAATCCTTCAAAACAAACAAGTAATTAACAAAAAACTTCTCCTTTACTCCTCCAAGTGTTGGAGAAGCTGAACTTGTAAAAACAAACACGCAAAGAGTGTTTGAATTAACATAAAAATGAAAAATTCTTTGCTGGCGTTCATCCTTCCACATCATTTGTCGCAGATTGTGATGTTCTGGACTCTAAAACGTTTTCATACGTACACACGCAAACGCAAAAACAGAGTTTTCCAAAATCTCCACTTTCGCCGGAGTTTTCATAATCATTCATTTTTGGTGGTGTAAAACTGCGTTTGCATGTGGATAAAAGGCCCAAACGCATAAAAATATATGCGTTTATTCAAATATCCGGCTAAGTGTGGACAAGGCCTGTGTCTCTTCATCATGATGCTCAATACATTTTCAATAAGAAACAGATCTGGACTACAGGCAGGTCAGTCTACAAAGCTACACTGTTGTAATTCATGCAGAATGACGCCTGACATTGTCCTATTGAAATAAACACGGAGTTCATGGGAAAATACATCATCTTGATGGTAGCACATTTCTTTCCAAAACCTATTATAAGACTCTATATCAGTGTTACCTTCATATATATGCAGCTCACCTATGCTGTGGGCTTGGGCGCACCCCCATGGCATCACAGATGCTGGTAGCAGTCTGGATGGTCTTTTTTTATCTTTGGCACATAAAATCCAACATCTATTTTTCCCAACACCAACCTGGAAGGTGAATTCATCTGACCACAGAACGTTTCCACTGTCTTTTGATCCATTTTAGGTTATTCTGGACTTGAGAACTAGCCTGTGATTATAGTTTTTGTTAAGCAACGATCTCCTAAAGTATTCCCAATCCCATGTTCATCTCAGTAGCATGATGGTCTCTCAAACAATACTGCCTGAGGACTACAGTGGTTACACACATTCAGCAGTGGCTTGCACCCTTGAACTTTAAGCACTGAGATCTTATCTGACTCCCTGAATCTTTTCATTATGAACTGTAAATGGCAGAAGACCTACAATTTTTTTAATGTTGCACTTAGAAACATTGTCTTTGAAATTACAAAAGACAAATTTCAGTGTTTATTGCATTTTTAGAAAGTGTCCCAACTTTTCTGGAAACAGAGTTTTTACATAGTAATACAGATACAAGCACTGAAATCATCAAATCCACTTTGAAAAATAAGCAAAGGCACATTTTAACTATTTCTTCTGCTTAAATGGACACATCATCCAGCCAAAAAGCATGCATTACGACAAGGCCTTTCCCTGTCTCACAACCCCAACATGGTTTTTGGGCTCCAGTGAAGCTACTAATTTAAGAGAATCGGCAATGAGGGGAACAAGTTTAAGGCAAAATTGTGCCAGAATCAGGAGCGCTATTAAGGGATGGGTGGATGAAAATGGCAAGAAGGATGTCAAAAAGCCTTCTCAGTCTGCCTACTTCACCTGCTGTGAGTTTCAGGTGGACTGCCGTTTATGGTTAAATCCCCTGGTAGCCCGATAAGTTGGAGCAGTTCTCGGGAGATTACATCCGCGCTGAGACGCTTACCTGTCAGCGTGCCTGACAAGCTTATTCCTCTGAGCACCTGGAAATATACTCCCACACCTTCCTTTTTCTTTTTTTTCCACCCTATGAAGCGTCTTTGTGTAAACTTCATTTCACACCTCGACTTCAACCCAGTTTCATATTTTAATGTCAAACTTCATTCAAAAATCAAAGGAACGCTTATTTTGCTGCCTCCTAAATTCAAGATATTTGGTAACTGTTCCAATTACGGTTAAGCAAATACACTTAAATCCTACCGTGTATTTTTCAGATATTTGAAAATAAAGTATAAATAAAGTATGATGCTACAGGCAGTGTGTAAAACAGGTTTACATCCCACTTATCACGAGAGAGCAGCTTTAAGATATTTGCAAATATGCAATGTAATGTTTTGTTTTACTGTTTATGTATGTTCCTCTTATAGCTGCTGCTTATTGTTATTGCACTACAACTACAGCCTGTCTTTCTGTTGTCTGGTTGATGGATAGAATAATTAAGCCAAATCATATGCTGCTCTGTATTATCATTTATCCTTTTCTTGGAACGTCACACAGTTCTCTTTCATCAGAGCACTGCTCTGGGCCTGCTGATAATCACGCATCATCATCCTCATGCCTGTACAGCAGTGGTTTCTAAGCAACTGTACATATGTATATCAGACTGTGTCCAATTTCTTGCACTTAAGGTGTACATTTTAGCAGCTACTCAGGTCTCAGTGTCAGTACTCAGGCATCAGACAAAACGGCATCATTCCAGTAACTCAATGAGTCTCAGGAAAACCATCTTCAAGTCTCAGCTCTTGTGCAATCAAAGAGATGAAATGGCTTCAGGCCAAAAGGTATTGTATCAAACAGCCTCAGACAAAGCAGCATTAGACCAAATAGCCTCAGCTAAAATGGTACCAGACCAAACAGCCTTAGACAAAGCGGTATCAGTCCAAACAGCCACAGACAAAGTACTACCAGACCAAACAGCCTCAGACAAACAGGTATCAGACCAAAGATCTAAAGACAAAATGGTACCAGTCCAAACAGCCTCAAAGTAGTACCAGACCAAACAGCCACAGACAAACAGCCTCAGACAAAGTAGTAACATACCAAACAGCCTCAGACACAGATATCAGACCAAAGATCTAAAGACAAAATGGTACCAGTCCAAACAACATGAGACAAAGAAGTACCAGACCAAACAGGCACAGACAAAGTAGTACCAGACCAAATAGCCTCAGACAAAGTACTACTAGACCAAACAGCCTCAGACAAACAGATATCAGACCAGAGATCTAAAGACAAAATGGTACCAGTCCAAACAACATGAGACAAAGAAGTACCAGACCAAACAGCCACAGACAAAGTAGTACCAGACCAAATAGCCTCAGACAAAGCGGTATCAGTCCAAGTGATATCTTACCAAACAGCATACCTTTTTGTCTGAGCCCATTTTCTCAGATTTCTGAGGTTGCTTGGTCTGATACACATTGGTGTGTTGCTGTTTCATCAATTGTACACAAGCTGAGACAAGAAACTCAAAATAACTGAGAACAAGAAATTATAGTGTTTTGTCTCATGCCTGAGTACTCAAGGTAGTCTGACAATGTCCTAAAATGTACATTATATTAATGGTTCATACATAACTGAAATACTTTTCTTTCCTAACTCAAAACATCTCAAATCAAACCACAATGCAGGGTGAACTCAGTAACCGTTTCTCAGGAAAAGGCTTAGTTTACCATGACTAATAAATATTCCATAAGGTAAACAAAACGCCTTTGATATGCCACTGTTGTTGTTCACTTTGACGTCAAGTTCAATAATTGATCACATTACAAACTGGATTAGAATTTCAATATGAAACTTTATTTGGTTTCTGTTCCATCTCACAGAGACAGTTAATATATTAATACAAAAGTATTAAATCACTTGACAAATTGGTATAGTAGCAGTAAGAAATCAATGATGACAACATGAAAAATAGAATTAAAAGAACAATTTCCAACACTTAGAAAATACAGAGTTCTGAATCATAAACATGAAAAACAAAGCTCCTGGAAGATGTGACCCTGTGATAATCATGTCTTGCAGTTCTTATGCCAATGGTCAAACATAATGGAGTGATAATTCAATAATTCATGTCCAAGGACGGTGTTAATGGACAGCTACAAGGAGAAAGTAGTTAGAAGCATTTCTTAAGATGCATAAATCTGCAAGTTAACAAAGTGTATTCTATATTTCACCAACTTCCAGTTTCAAGGTGGCAGGGTTTTATTCTTGTTTCAAATAATCGACTTTAAAGAGGGCATCTATGGTGAGGGCATCTCTGGATTCTAAACAATAAAATAGTCAAGAACACTTGTATCTACATTTCAAGGAGACAGTATCCAGCACAATTCTCTGCATAAATGGACATAGAACAAAAATGAAAGAAACACACAAGGTATCTTAGACCATTATCAGCATAAGCTCTCATGATGGAAGAAGATGCTAAAACATATTTTTGGGAGACAAATTAGGTCACAAAATACAATGATTTGTGTAATCAAGGCGACAATTGTCTGATTATGTATTAAAGTTGTGAACTGGTTATTCTCAGGCATATAGCAGCTCAGAGAGTGATTGAAACAGTATTGTGTAAACCTCAGACAGGCTCTTTCAGACAGGCATACACATCTGTACTGATTGGAGAAACTAGTGTATGAGTCAAACAGCAGGAGTCTAATGAAGTGTCATGGGAATTTTTCACAGAATTCAACATTCTCTTAAACACATCTTTCAGGCCAAAATACACTACACTTCAAAGTAAGAATGATTTTCAAGTTTTCTCTTGAAACTGGAAACTGAAACCTAAGCAAATGTGAGTGAGTGGAAGCCTGCCCTTTTGCATAAACTCTAAACAGAAAAAAAGTCAATAATGAAAGAAACATACCAACACGAATGTAAGGCAATGCATCTCTGTCAACATTCTTGAGCTTACTACATATAAAGAAATTAGTTCCACAACCTGTATATACCTTTTAAATAGTATCCAACCCTTGCAGATTTTTTTGTTTATCTTCAAAGTCTGTGCTAATTGAAGGCAAATGTTCTACAAAAACAGCCACGCTAGCACAAGAAACACTACTCCATGGATGTGGACCATCTTGCTTGCATCAGAGCTGAAGTAACCTCTCGAGTTCAGGCCTAGAACAAAGGGAACATTCATAAATTAGCTTCAGTTCATCATATCCTTGCACAAGAAACAGTTTTGATTTCCCTAAATAGTTATTGGCTTGAATGCACATCATCATTGTAAAGTTAGGAGTCACCCCTAATTTTCCATGACAACATATACTTTAATTTCTGAAGAAAACAAAACTTTGATAAAATTCATAAATGCTGCTCCAGATACACAATTGTCTGTGGTAGTAGGGTGAGTTACAATGGTGTTCATACATTTTCGCTCAGTTTTGGTGTTCTTATGGTTGCAGGTAAATGAAAGTAATCACATTACAGTTACTGGCCATAATAAAACATATGTTACTTATGTTGCTAATCTGGCTGTCTGATTGATGCATTAAAAGCTAAATTTATTATATAGTTATTATTTGTTGATAAATATATTGTTATTTATCATTTGTACTCACATTGTCTGCTAATTAACTTTAGTCATGCTAATATTAAAACATATACATAAAGGAATCTTTCACTCAAGGAGTTCCAACATTACCAAAACAAGTCAATCTTGAATTTAGAATTTAGCATTTAATTTGTATTTTTGATTTTTACATTACACGCCAGAATGTAACTGCAGCACCATTTAAGGTGGAATATGAAATTTGAATAAAATACTGTACACTGTAGTAGTTTTCATACTGCAGATTTTTTTTCATCATATTTAAAAGGTGATTATTTTTTTAAAGGCCCTGTAAGGAACCAAAAAAAAAAAAAATATATCAGTGTTGGTCCATCACATTTTTAAATTATTTTTACTTTTTCAGACAAGAGCAAAAATGTCTTTATCTTGGTCATTTAAGCTACTCTTTTCTATTTAAAACAGTTTGAGCTCTGTTTTGGTGTTAATTTGACAAGTATAGAACATAAAAAATAATCAAGCTAGCAATAAATAAGGATATACTTTATGTCAGTCACATTACATTGCTTACTCTGATAAACTTTGAATAATGAACTCTTGCCAATCCGAACTGTGTTCTCTGTGAGTTTATTCTACCTATTTTTTTTTAAATGCCTACAATACAAAGACAGTATTTAATTCTTTTATGTAGTGACAAATTCAGTTTTGCATGCAGATGCATTTTACTACACCAAACACAGCCATAAAAATATTGTAAATATTGGTGGCAGATTTCAAAAGGTTAAAGGACACATTACCTTTGAAGTTACAGCCAGCGCAGTGGTAGGTTTCACGGGGTTAATAGAGTATATCCCTCTAAAATGCTAATTAGGCTGCACCAAATTATTGAAGAGATCATTCATTACTTTAAAGGTCTAATCCATCCGAAAATGCAAACATAGATAATAATGAGTGAATGAGTTAGCACAATGCTTATTGTCCTCGACTATCCATTAATCATTAGAAACATAATTTTGCAATCTGTTGACAAAAGACTGAATGAGTGAAGCCTTACTGGACATCTTTGGTATGCGGATGGGGCTGCTGTAGCTGCCATCTCCTCCGTCACTCGAGGCTTTGATCTGGATAAGTAGGTCTTCTCCTGATGGGACCTGTAGCTCCACTGACGTCCTGTTGGTCTCCACCACATTGGTCCTTCTACGCCAGTTCTGACGATACACCACCTAATGTGTGACAGATATAAGAATTTTTAGGACTACAAACAGACTTAAACAAAGTCTAATGCTTTTTTATTTTGTGTGGTGTCACTGGATGCTCCTCTGAAAGCAATATTACTTTGACTTTGTAATGCTGAACCTTAGATACATTAAGTCTAAAATTGCAATAATAGTGATTTAAGACTAGCTGTAAAAAGTTTTGAGTTGTAATACAACCATAAGTAGTCTTGAGTGAATTTGATGATGGACATTTTATGAGGTCACTTCTGGTCCCAACTCAGCCTGGAGCTATTGGATTAATGTAGTTTCATTTTCATGGCAGGTGAACTTCATAAGACTAGAAGCTACATTTATAACTCTTTGTTTTCCCACAAAAAGATCAAAATATAGGAAAGTCTCCCATTAATTACATTTAACAGTAATAAATATTGTATATAATAATGTAAACATCAGATTACTGATAAATACATCAATAAGACATTGTACATAATTGCATACAGAATCCCATTCAGTTCTCTGATCTGCATGCAGCTGTTGTCAAGAAATTAGTTTTGCAGGAAATGAGGTTGAGAGCTTGCCAAACATACACATCACAGTGAGAGGATAAACACATGCTGTATATGTACTTTAACTGACATATTGCAAAACCTCTCAGACTGTGGTAACACATTTATACTACACTCTTAAAATATATGGTTCTTCAATGGTTCTTTAGTAAAGAAAATGGTTCTATATAGAAGAATGAACATTCAAAGAACCCAAAGCATTCTTCATTGATGAGGAATGTGCTGTAGATGGTTCTGTACAGAACCTTTTTGAAAATGCTTCTATATAGAATCAAAAAGGGTTCCTATTATTACAAGCTTGGTATGTAATTATAGCAGAACCATTTTCAAGAAGGTTCTGTATAAAACCATCTACAACACTTTCCTCAACAATATGAAGAACTCTTACCATGGAAAGGACCCTTTAAGGGTTCTTCGAGTGTTCATGGTTCTATATATAATCATTTTCTTTACTATAGAACTCTTTAAAAAAACATCTGTTTTAAGAGTGCAGCAATGTCATACAATAAAAATACTGAATTATGATTAATCTCATAAGACTGAGAAGTTCTTTGTGATGAATTCTGATATAATATTTTAAACAAATTTGACACCAAATAAAGCCTTTTTCATTTAAAAGCAGTACATAGTCTCACAAGTGGAGACAATTCACTTCAATGAAATATGTTTTTGAATATTCAATAATCCAATAAGAACACTTTCAACAAGTTTTTATATATATACTTTTTGCAACAGAACAATTCACCAAAACATGACACTGGACAGTTATGTGCTAAAATATCAGATATTTTAATAATTAAAATATTATTAGATTAATATGTATGAACATTTCTCTTTCCCTCAGTAATCAGATATTTTGGAAAGTCCTATAAACCTGCAAGTGTTTAGATTAGCTTTACACTGAGATGCAACTCTGTCCCCCATTGGATGCCATTTATACCATTTAATCTGCGCTGCTCCTTTAAGACTGTGATATCTTTTTTTTTATTCCTTCTGCATGCAGTGAAAATTATCTAATAAAGCTTAGAATTGTTAAATAAGAAAACAAGAATATGAATCAAAATTCAACATCATTGGTGTTTTATTGTTCCTGGTAAAACAGAACAATTACAAAGTCTTCCTGATCTGAAATGAGCCTAAACAAGCTCGTACAGTCACAGTGCACACTCAGAAAAATGAAAATGTGTTAACTGATGTGCTAAATGGTGTTTTGCTTTTTTTGTGTTAATGAGTTATTAATGCTTTAACTTTGACAGCCCTAATTTACACCCATTTTCCACTTCCATCAGATGTAGCTGATAAGTCAAGAGAGGTGGAGTATATTTTTTTGGCTTTTTAAAGTTTAGGACTGAAGGCTAATGCTGCTAACAATCACTTCCACTGAATAGCCACTTAAGTAGGGCAGTTGTTTGTCAAAACATCACCAAAATCAATTTTGAATCAGTTTTATTGACAATGTTCATTAAAAAATACAGAGGAATCTGATCTAGGATCAATCTTCTACCATTTCTGCTGCTGGCACGTTAAGGTGTCCTTAAGGATTTCTTAAAGCTGCATTTTAAAAAGTGCTATACAGATAAAATTGAACTGGGAAAAAAATATCAATTTTAAAACAAATGCTCAACGTGCTAAACTGAGGATTAGCATGCTGAGCAATGCAGCGTATTCTTAGGAAAAAAAAAAAAAGTAATCCATAAATCACTTATAATTCTTCAGATTGAAAGACTAAAACAAATAGCATAGTGGCATACTGATATTCTCTGTAAAGGCTAGACGTTTTTTAGTTATTGATTTCATTATGCAGGCTGTTGGCAGAGAGCAAGCTAACCTGCAGTGAATATTAGAAGGTGATGTTTGGCTGCAGATGGGTCTGGAAAAGCCAGGAGCTTCAGAAAGAAGATAACATCACAGCTTTTCAGTTGTTCTCACCCACCACAAAGAACTCAGGAAAGTGAGGTCATCTCAATTAGTCAGTACCACTCAGCATCAAATGAATGCATTCAAGAGCAAAAGAAGAAACAGAACTATGTTTTTTTCCTCATTTTATTCTCCCAGTCAGTGTATGTGCTAGTTCAAGCATGGTGATGACTACACTTTTGAGAACAGCGGGTTACAGCGCCAACTGGCTTTTCTGAAATATATTTCAAAAATGGCTGAGTACAGCTTGAGCTGTATTCACGACTCAGGGCAGAGATTCATTCCGCCAACATGTCCATTAGAGACCAAAATAGAAAATGGAAAACAAACCAACACAAAGTCAATGTTTCAGCTAATCTAAGGCATTGCAATATTAAAAGCGTTTTAAGCTGGCAGACCAGGATTAAGCAGGATAATTGTATTTCCACACTTGTTTGTCAAGTTACATTTGTTATTTCTCCAAATATGCATGAACACGCACCAATTTGTATTTAACCAAGGCCAACAAACTTATCATAGAGTTTAAATAGAAGCTTAGAGTTGAGCTAATACTGCAGCTTGAACTGTTGCTGTGATTCATTTCGGTCAAGGCTTGGAACTGGTCAAGAGGACAGGGTGGCCCCAGCTGGCTCTTTGGCTCTAGTTATGGAGCCAACTGGCTCTGCCACTGCTGACATTGTGCAAACAGCCTGATTAGCAAACACTGGATTGGACATTGAGGCTAGCAAAGTCAACACAAAGCAAATAACACACAAAGCACCAAAATACGGGCGCTCTAAACACAGGTCTGTTATCCATTAATAACTCGTTAGCATCTCATGCTGTTGACAAAAATTATAATTACTATGTTGAGTCTATACTGCTGTGTAGTGTAGAGTCTGGGGTGAAAAAAACATTTCTGGAAATAATGATCTGTTTTTTTCAGGCTGGAGAGTTACACTTAGACCCTGGAATATACAGGTTAATATACACATATATTATGCAACAGAACAGTCAGTAGTGTAATCACTGCAGGCTGATTCTATTATTATTAATCTTATAATACTACAAATAATTCAGTAGGTACAATGAAACTAATATGTACAATATTAGTTTTGTAGACAAAGTGTTGTAAAAATACAGGCTCAAAGATGTTGATGCAGAACAAAATGTAAGTGTAATTACCTGTTTAGTTTACTGTAGTTAACTTTTATAATAATTCTCACATTACAGACGGTGAGAGATACAGTTATAATGATTCATCTGTGCCTACTCAAAGTGCTGATACACTTGTCAACAACTAGTCCCTGAACACCAGCTCCATATGCAAGAAAATACAACAGCGTCTCTACATTCTGAGAAGACTAAGTAAAGCTCACCTGCCACCTCCCATCCTCACCACCTTATACAGAGGAACCACAGTATGGGGGAGCCGTGGCTTTGTGGTAGGGATCTTGTGACCAGAAGGTTGCCAGTTTAATCCCCAGGCAGGTCATGACTGAAATGCCCTTGAAAAAGGCACCTAACCCCCAACTGCTCCCCGAGCACCATGGATAGGGCTGCCCACCATTACTCTGTGTTACACTGCACAGATGCAGAGGTCAAATTTCCCCAATGTGGGATTGATACAGTATTATAAAATAAATAAATAAATAATAATAATAATAAAAAAAGTCTGAGCAGCTGCATTAATGTCTGGTTTGGGAATCGCACAGCATTTGACTGCAAGACTCTCCAGCATGTAGTGAGGATGGTCTCTCTCACATCTGTCACAGACATTTACAAGTGCTTCATCTGGAAAGCTGTCACATCCCAGGACCCACTCATATCCATTACATGGTCTCTTCATCCTGCTGCCTTCTGGTAGAAGATACCACAGCAGTCAGATCTTCACTGCAAGTCTTCATCCCTCAAGTTTTCAAACTCCTTAATGCACACAGTCTGACTTTCAGGGACTAAATATCACTACATATTTGCACAGCACTGTAAACTGTCCACTATCATTGCAATATTTGCACCTTTGCACAATTGCACATTGCACTATACACTCACTGTAAACTGGAATCTTGTTTCCCGTTAGAGGGCTTGTACTATAGCATATGGTCTGTACCATGGCATGTGTATTATAGGTTTTCATTGTACTTGTGTTCTGTGTTGCACATGTAAGTTCACCACTATATGTTGTCCACATACCCATTTTACATTTCATCTGCCACCCCAAAATGTTCAATAAATAAACAGTAGGTGTGCATTAAAATATGTTTGTTCTCTGTACAAGATACACTGCTTACTTCCATGCAGGAACCCAATGAAATAAGTCATTTGATCAAGAGCAAGCAAACTTTTGCAGAGGTGTAGGTTAATTGTAGGTTAGCTTTATGCTAGTTAATGTAATGCAGGCTTTCTTTTCTGTACGGATTTATCAAATAGCAAAAAAAATAAAAAATACATATTAAATATCCATTTACTGAAAATCTGCACAAATTTGCAAAAATGAACAATGTCCTGTTTTACAAATGTAATGGATGAGGCAGAGGTAAAATACTCTCCAACACAAAGCACAAAGTCCATTCATTTAGTATAACAGCACACCTTGAAGACTGTTACCCTGTGAATACTCTGGTTGACACATTTAGACATTTTGTGTGTTTATGTTTACAAAGAAAGCACCAGAAGCATCTAAAAGTAATAAAATTAATTTTAGCTCATTTTAAAACTGGCTTTTGTAGTAGCTAGTCTATCACACACAGTCGATCAACAGATATTTACTACAACTGTCCCCATAACTAAGCTTCCACAGCATTGATACAGAACAGTGATGGATCTACTTCATTGATGTCTCACTTTAGACAGAATTAACAGACACCTGTCAATCAGAAATGAGTATTTGTCATCTCTAAGGTATAAGCCATACCATGCTAACCATGCCAAATGTAAAGTTTCAGTGATGTTCATTTTTATGTTGCATAGCTTACTAACACCAGAGGGAAGATCTGGTGTTCAGAGAATAGCTAGATTGAGATTTACCCAACACAACAAGAGAAATCTTCCTCTGACAGAAATACACACTCATATTTGATGTTTGCGCTGCAAAATGTTTGTGCAATTTACAAGAGAATAAATGGAATATATTTTCCAAACAGCGATGAAAAAAGAATAGAAGGGTACTGCCAATAAACTGAAAGCAAAGTATGTACACAATGTTGATTTGAGAAGTGCCACTCTTTTTTATAACGTCAAGCTTTTTGTATCTTGAAGTATTTCAAGCACTAAAGAACGAACATTTCTCACCTTGTAGCCTGTTACTTCAGATTCATTGTCCATTGCCTTCACATGCTCCCAATTCAAAAAGATCTTTGAGTTTGTCAGGTTCCACTCAATGTTTCCTGGAGGCTGGCTAGGAGCTGAAAAATAAACAGTTTGAATTTAGGCAATATCTAAAATATGCTATTGATGAAAAGCAGTTCTCTTACAAACCGGATTCCAAAAAAGTTGGGACACTAAACTTGTGAATAAAAATTGAATGCAATGATGTGGAGGTGCCAACATCTAATATTTTATTCAGAATAGAACACAAATCACAGATCAAAAGTTTAAACCGAGAGAATGTATCATTTTAAGGGAAAAATATGTTGTTTCAAAATTTCATGGCATCAACAAATCCCATAAAAGTTGGGACAAGGCCATTTTTACCATGTGTGGCATCCCCCCTTCTTCTTACAACACTCAACAGACGTCTGGGGACAGAGGAGACCAGTTTCTCAAGTTTAGAAATAGGAATGCTCTCCCATACATGTCTAACTGTTCAATCGTCTTGGGCCTTCTTTGTCACTCTGTTCTCTATAGGTGAAAGATCTGGACTGCAGGCTGGCCATTTCAGTACCCGGATCCATCTCCTTTGCAGCCATGATGTTGTGATTGCTGCAGAATGTGGTCTGGCATTATCTTGTTGAAAAATGCAGGGTCTTCCCTGAAAGAGATGACGTCTAGATGG
>BRDA01039583.1:0-22659 GCA_036984385.1 Crenuchus spilurus
ATATTTAATGTTGTCATTCATTTTCACAACACTCAAGACATTTTTGCACTGTGGATACCAAACAATGAAGTGTTCCATTCCTCCTGCAAACATAACTTAAGCTGTGCAGCAGTACAGGATGGTTATCACATTTTTTCAATTCAAATTCCACTGGGGACAGGTCAGGACTGAAGGACTGCATACTGCCATGCAGCCAATATGTGTAGCATGTGACTTTAAAAAAAAAAAAAACTGTCTGTCACTGGAAAAGACGTCATCTTGGAGGCAGTTTATTTTGCTCTAAAATCTCAATGTACTTTTCACAAGTGTGAATGACCTTTGGCTAGGACACCATCAGACCATGTCTTTTGGACTTTGTCCTTTTTGTCTTTGTTCCATAACACAACATTAATTTCTTCCAACAAAGATCTGGAATACTGATTTGTCTGATACACATGCAAACCACATTTCCACTGTATGATGGTCCATGTCAGATGCATTTGAGCCCAGAAAAGACAATGCCACTCCTGGACATGGTAATCATAAGGCTTTTTTTTTTGCACAGTAAAGTTTTAAGTGTCATTTGTGAAAGTAACTGTGACAAAGGTTTTTTTAGAGTAATTTCTGGCCATTTGTTTATATCAGCTAATAATGAATGATGGTTCTTGATGGAGTACCATCTGAGGGACTGGAGTTCAATGGTGTTCAGCTAAGGCTTCTACTCTTGCTCTTTGCACACTGAAATTCCTCCAGATTTCTTGAATTGTTTAATGATATTATATCTGATTAAAGAGAAATATGCAGACACCTTCCAGTCATTCTCTGATGGATGATTTTTTTACATTTCAATAATTATTTCAATAACAATTATTTAAATAACTGACAAAATGCCCATCTTTACTTCTCAAGACTCAAAAGCCTTTCATGGATACTGCTTTTGTACCAAATAATGATTACAATCACCTGTTAACATCACCTTGGAATCACATCATGTTTTTTTTTGTTGTTGTTGCTTTTTTTGTATATTTTTTGTTTGTTTGTTTGTTTGTTTTTTACCTCTTATCTGCCCCATCCCAACAATATTGAAATGTGTCACAGGTGTGAAATGCTTGGAAGTATATTTACAAATGAGTTGTTGACCAGTCAAAATATTAATTATTATTATTATTATTATTATTATTATTATTATTATTATTATTATTAATACTATTATTATTTATTTATTTAATTAATTCATTTTTTTGGGGGGGGGGCTTCATATTGTCTGGAATTAAATAGTGACAGTAAATCTAAGAACCACATATCAAAATGTATGCCTTATAGATCAAATGTATTTCATTTCTCCTCAGCACAGTTCCCAAAGTACTCTGCCCTTTACCACTTGACCCCTACAACTTTTGTCAAGTTGTTTGTTGTTTGTTGTTTACACTCACATGATAAACAGGCCTTGAATATTTCAGGCAGCATC
Source organism: Crenuchus spilurus (assembly GCA_036984385.1). Lineage (NCBI taxonomy): Eukaryota > Metazoa > Chordata > Actinopteri > Characiformes > Crenuchidae > Crenuchus > Crenuchus spilurus. The sequence continues at coordinate 1,448 of BRDA01039583.1, forward strand.
ATTAACTATGCGGTGCCATGCACATGCCCCTCAAACCTTGCAAATTAATCATTTTAATCTAATTCTATCTTTTAATCAAAGGGCCAGGCTTTTGTTTTATTTATAGTGCCCTTAACCTGACTAATTAACTTATGCATGAATTTATTATTGTGAAATTCCCCTTGATGAGGTCTATTTAACATGCAAATAATTATCTGGACGTCACATTATGCACTTCTTCTGCTGTGGGAGAAAGACGTTCACGTTTAGAAATCTTTACTCTTGCTTTTTTTGTTAAACATCTGGCTGTATGCTAATGTTACTATGGTGATTATTCTGTTAATTAAATAATAGACTTCATTTTGCAGAATTTCAGCACACGTAGGTCACTTAAAGACACTGCCTACTCATGTTCATGATTCACTTCTTCACTTCTTTGAGGATCATCTTCAATGTAAGGAATTATATTTAAGCTAAAATATACTGTAATTGTGAACTGTGAATTGAAGTCATATATTAGTTTTGAATGTAAAATTATTACAATGTAAATGCATAGAATGAGGTAAATGAGTAATGTTGGCGATTTAGTTAATTTTTTCACATTTGTGATTTCACCTATATCTTATACTTTTTTATATTAACTTGTACAAGATTGCATTGAATTTGCAAGTTTTGTCACTGTTCTTAATGTTCTACTGGAATCTAAATGGTTTAATGTGTGTCGTGTAATCTGTATTTTTTGTTTGAATCTTAGATATGTTTCAGTTGGTGAATATGAAAGTGGACACTTACAGTTGCAAGAAAAAGTATGTGAACCCTTTGGGATTACTCGGATTTCTGCATAAATTGGTCAGTAAATTTGATCTGATTTTAATCAAAGTCACAACAATAAGACAGTCTGCTTAAACTAATATGGCACAAAAAATTATGTTTTCATGTTTTTACTGAATACAACATTTAAACAATCACAGTGCAGGGTAGAAAAAGTATGTGCTAATGACTTCTTCAATAGCTAACTGGAGCCAGGAGTCAGCCAACCTGGAGCCAATCAATGTGATGAGATGCAATGTGTTTGCCTTCCTGTAAAGATGAACACAACACAAAATGCTCAAAGTATTGAAGAATCCTAGAGTGTCAGCTAAAGACTTACAGAAATCTTTGGCACATGCTAACAATAAGTTAAATATGAACCATTTGGAGTTGGAAGACCTGTCTGCAGAAAAAAAAAATCCACATATAACACTTGTATAACGTGAGATTTTATGTTGGAAACAAAATGAAACATAACATAGAAACCTTAAAGGGTCTCCTTTTCAAATTATATATGTTGTCTTTTGTAGATGATAACACTAATATTTCTATCATTTTTAATATCAACTTAACCTACTTTAAGGAAGACTTCATTCATAGAAAAGACAGATTTATAACAAACCTGATTAAAATATAAAACATTTCTGGCAAGTTTCACAACATTCTAGACATTGACAGCAAAACAGAAATCTGCCTCTTTAGGAAAACTAAATAGGCATATATTAGCTTTAGTTTCATTCATGAGTGTTGCTTCTCTCTGGTTACTTTAAATAAGACATTTCTTGATTATTCAATTATTTAGTACAAGTACTACATAAACATTGTATCAAAATACTGTATACTCTTCACCTCGCAGCCTATACAGACCATTCAGTGGCATGCAAAAGTTTAATGACTTGAAGGTTAAAAGTGACCGATTTTTTTAGTAAATGTTTTGGGAAGTAAATAAATGATATGGGTATATTGAATTTCAAATTTAACCATGCACTTCAAATTCTCTTTGATTTTAAAATGAATGAATTAAAAAATTGTTCAGCAGAGACAGCACAGGAATTACATACATGAGCAACAGGAAAAAAAAAATATTGAGGCTCTGATATGAATGCTGGTCCTTTAACTGTGACAAGCATTAAAGAGTATTGTGTAAGTGCATCAAAATTGTATATTATAGAAGGAATAGAATAGAACAAAAAAGAACAGTATTGTCACGCCGCAGCTGCTCCATGCATGTGTTTTTCAGTCATGTGCATCAAGTTTGTGTCCTGTCCACGCCCCCTGTCATGCCAGGTTGTGTTATGTCTGAGTGTTTCCACCTGCCTCTTGTTTGTGCTTAATCATGTCCTGCATAAAACCTGCCTCATGTGTTTCTGTTTTATCACTCAATGAAAGTGTAAGTGAATGTGCTGTAGGTGTTTAGTGCGTTGTATTTTTTTTTTATAAACCATCAGTTAGATTCTACTCCCGTGTTTCCATCTCCTGCATATCACAAGTATATAGTTTGATACTGTACAAGTGGTACAAAAGAATAGAATGGAATTGAATATAATAATTAAACAAAATGCATTTAAATAATATAAAAGTGGTGCAGTACAATAGAATACAATAGAACTGAATTAAAATAGAATATGATGTTGTTATATGGTCAAGATGTGATGCAAAAAATAGAATATACTCTTAGCCTGCTAATAGCACAAAGTGAGTTAAAGGTTTCATGGATAATTGTTTTTAAATATACAGCAATAGCTCTTAGGATGCACAATTTCAGATAGGTTAGCTTTACATAACAGTCATTATTAATATGTTTTGCATACTTATGAAAGTAGTAAATTTTTTATAGTATGAATTAACATTCTTAAAAACTTTATAACATTTTTAATTAAATAGTGCAATCAAGATTAGGTCATACAGTGTCTTAAGTTCACAATTAACTAGAATGCTGATATTTACAAACAAATAACTTAATTGCAGAGCTAAAAATACAGGATATATGTTGTGACTTTTTGCTTTTTCTTAAGAAGAAAACAAAGTCTACAGCCTCTTTAATGTAAAAACCAGACTCACAGTAAGGGTTCCTAGTTCAAAGTTAATTTCTGCTGATACATTGAAAAAAAAAAACTAACTTTAAATTAACCAATGTTTACATATTCACAAGTGACTACTTTGTGAAACAAACTTAAAGTGTTAGCACTGAAAGTAGCTGTTTTTACATTGTTTTAAATATACATGGCTTTGAATTGATATTTGAGATCTTTTTTTTCTTTACTTAACATTTTTTTGCAAATTAAAAATGAAGAACTAACACCAATGCAATGTACATAAGACAACAACCTGGTGCTCAACACCCAGATAACCAAGGAGATCACCATAGACTTGAGAAGGACTAATACCCAGGCTCACTCTCCCATTTACATCAGTAGTGCTGCTTCAAGCTCCTTGATATCCACATCTCCTGTGATCTCACGTGTTCTATGAACTCTTCTATCCTGGTCAAAAAAGCACAACAGCACCTTTACTTTCTTTGGAGCCTTAAGAAAGCTCACCTGTGTTCTGACATCCTGGTGAACTTCTACCGCTGTACCAAAGTATACTCACTAACTGTGTCTCTGTGTGGTATGGCTACTGCTCTGCTGCCAAGCGGAAATCACTCAAACAGGTGATGAAAACAGCCCAATGCATCACAGACACCCAGTTACCCATCATTCCCACAATATCATTGCAATGCCACTTAACTGCATCCTGGCACCTCTGATCTGTTCATGTTAGTTTACGTCATATGTGCACAGTTCATGTACTTTTGCTACCTCACATATACTTACTATATCATTGCACTGCCACTTAACTGCATCTTTGCTCTACAATCTTCATAAACTTTACATATGCTAACATCCTTGCACCTCTGTACTGTTCATACACATTACATCTGCTACCTCACATATATGTACTCAAGTAATAATGTTTATATTATGTATTTGCAATAGATATATTCAAATTTCTGTAACTCACTGTTACACCTCAATGATTACCTACTGCACTTTATGTAAATAACACTGTACATTGCACTTCTGGTTAGATAATGCTAACTGCATTTCATTGGCTCTGTACCTGTACTCTGCACAATGACAAAGTTAAATTTAATCTAATCTAAACTAATTAGTTTAGCAACTTTGCATGTGAAAAAAGAGGGCATTTAGCAGGAATTTAGTAAGCACGTAGACATTATATATTAAAACTTATATTCATCACACAAGAACACTGCCAGTATCATGTCTTCATAAAGAGTGCCTTTGCACATTTAAGCTCGTCTATCCCCAGATCAATAATAATCAAGGAAACCTTGATTCTGATGGGCCATGCACAGATGGTTTTCTTTCACATGTACATACACACATGAGGATGCACTAGAACGTCCAGTGTCTATACCATGCAAGTCTTTATACCACATTTAATGGAAACAAAAGCAGGAGCCATGATGGCAGAGAGATGCACAGCAAGACAGTTTAAACCAAAAATCTTAACAGATACTGAAAATTTGGCAGAACTTGTTGAAACTGAAAATAAGATCTTTGCCCATCTTTTGGAATTGTGAAAGTCATTACTTTTTATGGAGTGATACAGTCCTCTCTTTAAGACTTAAGCATACTTGGTTTGGTTTGATTTTCCCTTATTTGTAGACCCATGATGTCATAGCAAACCTCTTTTTTGTAAGAATTATATAAAATCACATCTGGTATTACACATTAAAGCCATGAAGATCTATGGAAGGATTAACTTTGTTTTCAGTTAAAACTTTTATGCAGAATCTTCCTTTTTGTCTGTAGGATTCAGATGCCATTACAGATTGCACCCAGATCCCTGTAGGGGTATTGACTGTTACACCTGAAGACAGCCAACAACCTTATCCAAATTCTCTGCACATTGAGCCAACCAGCACTTGTATTATTCTGGGAGGGCACTTTGTTACTGAAGACATTGAAAGCCATGTTCAGGCTGTTTGCCTGACTTTGGACTAATATATAAACCTTCATTTGGACATTTGGATTTAGAGGGAATTGCTGAACCTGGGAGTAGGTAACCTGAGCCCAAAACATCTGTGCTTGACAATGCACTTTTTCAGTAGGTACGTTACATATGTGTTGCAGACATTATACAAACAGTGCCAGAGTAATTTTTTAGTTAATTCAGGAAGACTTTTTAAAGACTTTTTAAATATTACTTTAATCGTCTTAAATGTAGATGTTTTAAAATAAAAGTAATACCAATAATTCTTTGTTGTATAGACTTTATCTTTTTAAGGCAATCTGTTTCCTAAAATTTCTGTAGGCAGAACTTTTTGTAAAAAAAAAAACCTTTACATTAACTTAAGTAATATGTCACCAACACTTAGGAATGACAACTTACTGTACATTTATTAGCTTTTTAAAGTAGAAACACCTAAATTAAGTAGATATAACTGTTTTAAATACACTTATAGAGTAGATATGAAGTAAACATAACTTGAAAATAATATTTATACTTTTTTCAATTTCTTAGATTCCTTTAATCAAGATCAACTTTTCCAGTTTTACAGTGTATAGAATATGTAGTTATATCATGTAGAAGTGGCACAATAGTTAAGACATTAACAGTCAGCAATGGGGATTACCTCCACATTCCTCAGATGTCTTATTGGTGGAACAATATATGGAACATATATTGTTCAATATAATAAGACACTGCTGCTAACATAGTGCTGCCAAATACCACCAGACTTCAGAGGTCTTGTAGTTTGTCTTCTAGATTTTTCACCACTGAAATGATTGCGAGTGTTAAGAATGTATTCTTAAGAACCATCAAGCAACAATCACCTTCTATAAACATGGCTCAGTTGGTCAGAGCTGTTTTCATAGTACAAGGAGAAGCACCAGCATATTGAAATAATGTTTCACTCATATACCATGTGCACATTAGACTTCTTTAGTTCAGAACTGGAGATGAAAGCTGACATTGCTAACAAGCACTCAAACTTCATAGTCACTTAAATTAGCCCAGGCATGTCCATCAAAAAACTTCACCAATACTTCTTTCAACTACATCCAGATCTGAATTAAGAACATACAGACTTGTATAAATGAAATAAACAAATGCCGTCATCTTAGACACATACGAATGCAGTTTGAGCAGCTTGAAAGACATCTGACTGAAGTATTTTGTTGGAAACATCTGGTGACTATTCAGTTTTAGTGTTTCTTAGTTTAGAACTGGAGATGCAAGCTAAAATGGCTAACACCCAAACTCAATAATCAATTAAATTAGCTCACGAATATCCATCAGAATACTTCACCAATACTTCTAACAACTGCATCTAGATCTCAAATAAGAACATTCAGACTTGTATAAATAAAATAAACTAATGTCGTCATCTTACACAACAGACAAATGCCGTTTGAGCACCTTGAGAGACATTTGATTGATGTATTATGATGGAAACAACTTGTTTCTATTGTTTTAATGTTTCTTAATCTTGCAGTTGCAGATATTAAGCAAAACGCCAAATATGTATTCACTGGTGTAAGTGAGCAAAAATGTAAATATGATTTTAAGGTGAATCATTCTTTTAAGCATTTTAATATATGGGTCATAATGTTTTGGTTCATGGGTGAAATTTGTGTGCATGGGTGTGTAAAAATAAATCTAGTAACACAGCTATACTATTTTTCTTGGTCATAGATTTCTTTTTATTATTATTTTTTCAGATCCTCGTCACTAACCCTCTTGGCATTTTAATTGCACAGAAAAATGTCATCAGCCGTCACCCTGGTGCAGCTCTGTTTCTCTGACGGGCCATCGTTACCCCTGGGCAGAACATGTTCTGTCCATCACCAGCACTATGATAATGGCACTCAGGGGAACACATGAGGAGGGTCACAGGCAAATATGGCTTCTGCTTCTTTACTATTCTCACCTCGCATCCTTGGAGTGCCATTTATTCTTAGCATTCGGTTACATCTTCCTTTGAAGTGCTGTAGCGTGAAACAAGATTAGGAGAGATTGTTGAGGAAAGTGACAATGATATGTCTGAGGTTATGTATCAGTTTAATGATGTGGCAGTTTAGAGACGATCGCATATTAAGCAAATTTAGCAGAAACGCTGCATGTCACTACATCATCCTAAATTAGAATTTGTTTTGAGATGAGGGTTAAATAGAAGTCTCTCACTATCTGTCTTTGTGATCCTGTTCTACATTAGCCTGAGTGTCTACCAAGATATACGTATTTGGAGTGCAAATTCTTTTGTTTAGAATTGGGGCTGGGAGGTTAACAACCACTAGAACTCAATAGTAACCTAAATAGCCTAATCATTTCTGTCAAAATGCATCAATAAAACTAAATAGATTAGTACATTTCCTGAAGAAAATGCAGAGTAACTGCACAGCCTAAGTAACACCAAGTGGATGCTGAGGTATTGAAGGTGCTTGCTATTGTCTAGTGTGTGGTTGCTAAGGTGTTGCTAGATAGTTGGTATAGTCTCCAGTACGGTTGTTAAGATATACACAGTCAGTTGTTATTGTCTCCCAGATGGTTATTATTGTATTTGTAGATTATAACTATGATATCGCACATGATAGTTTGAGTTTTAGTACAGTAGAGCATTTTTTATTAAAATCATACAAATGAGGACACAGACATTCTTAAACAATCATTTTCTATGAGACAAAATCAAAAAAAAAAAGGTTGCTACAATGAAACCATAGATCACTTCAAAAAGACCGTGATCAGACTGAACATTTTGGATTTGCTATGGTGTCAATATCTTTGTAAACTGTGGGACAAGTTAGCAGACAACAATCCTGCAAATAAATAAGAAAACAGCAAAAAAAAAATCAATAATAATAATAATAATAATAATAATAATAATAATAATAATAATAATAATAATAATAATAATAACAAATCCAATAGCAATAGTTTTCCGCATTGCTTGTAAGGTATAATCACTAATAGCTAAAACTTGTGTGGCTGAATGTTGTGTCTTTCATCTAGAATTATCTAGAATCAGTTCTAGTGATGATAAGTGTCATAAAAGAAATCTTCAACCAGCCTGCTTCTAAGTGCCTGGCTGTAGCAGTTTTTATAACACTATTGTTATCAAGTGTTTTTTTAATCCAGATTTTTTTTTCTTGCCTAAATCTTGTCTGCTAACCAGTCCTGCATTTCATATCAACAAAGAGCCATTTCCGAGTCACATCAGGAATGTACAGTTTCCATGTAGAAACAGTTTGTCTTCTAGATTTTTGACCACTAAAATGATTGCGAGTGTTACGAATGTATTCTGAAGAACCATCAAGCAACAATCACCTTCTGCATTTGGTTGACAATAACACTTTGGCCCAGTTTGGCTCATTCTTGCCCATTATTTCCACATCAAACATGTCCACTACAAAACCAGCTGTTCCCTTACCATCTGATATATTCCAGACCTTCACATGACACAAAATAATAAAGATTATTCACTTCATCTGTGACTAGACACAGTGTTCTGTCTCATCGGTGTAACTACAGACTGAGACAGATAGTAAGTGTTTAGATGTTTTTAAGCTCATGTTTTAATGTTGCAGTATGTCATGCATGTACGAAACCTTCTTCCAGTTATGCTTATCAATGTCCATAGTATTGCCATGAACAGACATAATAATATAATTGTGTTTAAAATGACTTCTAATGTACTGTCTGTGGTCAGACATGGCTGGCAAGTTTTGAACAGAGTTGAAAGCACTTCTGCTCTTTGCTTCTACACAGATCTTTCTTTCTTTATATTATGAGTGCACTTAGGCTTTAACCTCTCACGGCGCCTCTCAGACATTATTGTTTAAGCACACAGGCTTGGCCTCTGTTCTGCCGGCTCTGGCTTTTGAGGCAGAAAAGCATCCATTTTAAAAAAGCTCTTTGAACTTGCACGGATGTGTCCGTACTTCCTTTCAGAGCACAATACATCCTCGCTTTCCATCCAATAATAAGGTAATGCATTTGCTCCAAACACACACAGCACTCTCCACTTGGCATGAATTAATTCGACAGTGTTACGACCCTGAAGAACCGTTTACAAAAATCCACTTTTGATTCTGCCCAGACCCTTTTTCTTAATGTACTGCCCCCCCTTCCCTCTCCCCGAGCAACCATTTTCAATTAATCCCACTGCATAATGCATGGTTACATTGAACAATCCAATGAATTGTTATGGAGTCTCTGGCTGGCAGAGGGACTCTATTAATGATTATAAAATGGAGCTATACCACTCCAGACGAATTCATTACTTGACTTAGTGACTCCAGAAGTATGACACCAGTTGAGGCCATGTTGGCCAGACCTAGACTCACTAATGTTTTTTCTCTCTCTCTTCGCTCAGCCAAATTACACATCATTCACTGAGTTATTTTAGGTGAATTTATAGGTAATGCATTTTGATACACAAAAGTGATTGGGAGGCAAAGTCTATAAATTTATTAATGTTGTATTGCTGTTCACTTAACTCTCATAATTAATTACATCATTAGTTGTACAGGATGTTTTTCTGATTGGACATCAATAACCTTTCAGCATATTAAAATCATTCCTATATATCAATAGGGGCTTGAATTGACAGTTTAAAATCTAGACGGTCAAATAAAATTCTTTACTTGTCTTGTAGCCAAGGAGTTAATGAATAATAAGCCAAAAGATTTGATAAACCTTAGATTTAAAGAGGCTAATATACAAGTTGTGCCTGCAAACTCAGGCAATAACTGCAATAACATATAAAATAGTATATGAAAAAAAAAATAATAAAGATTGACATCTGGGCAACAAGTCAAGAAATATAAATGTTTTAAAGGAGTGGATCAAAACAAATCATATTTAGACATTGTGTCACTTACCACAGATGCAGCTGATGAGCCTGTGAGGTTTGCAAACGCTAGAATTTAATAGACCCCCAAAAGAGGCTAGTGAAAAAAAAATCACCCAAAATTCTCTGAACCCAGTTTGACCTCCTCCAGATAGATCTTCAGTAATGTCTCACAGATTAGTCAGTGTGGTTTTGGACACAGTATGACTTACTATGATTTTTAAAAGTGATTATACCTCAAAGACCAGAAGTACTTTCTTCTGGTTGGCTGGTAAGTGTCTAATAATTTTGTATAATGGGACACCTACATCAATGCACAGGTAGCCTTAAGAGTCATGGTAAATATCCACTAATTAACATAGTGGTATATAGTAGATATTACAACAACAGCCAGTGACAAATGTTCAAAAATTAACTTTCTTAAATTAAGGTGTCAACGGTATGAGCAGCAGTGCGTGGACAACAATCTTGGATAGCAGTCCTCTGTGCTTTGTTTGAATTTTAGGCTTCAGCACTTCAGTGAGCAAGTGCTGTTGATTGTTGAAGTAAGGCAGCCATTTTTGTTGCACTGAGGTCATAAATGAACTGACATAACATGTTCAAACCTGCACAGCAATTATTATGGAGACATTGACCTAGTACAGAAAGTGTTCATAAGACACTGCAGCCAATAAAAGTTTTAAGTAAAGTGCAGATCATTTTGAATAACCATCCTATACAGTCAGGGGCGTGGAAGTGGGGGGAAAAGTGGACCTGACTACCCAGGGCCCAAGTAGGGAGAGGGGCCCATAAAAATACTTTTTTTTTTTTTTTTTTTTTTTTAATTAATTGGGCCCTCAAATTAATTATTTATTAATTAATATTTCAAATATAGTGATAATATCAACTGAGGGAATGAACTTTAGTCACAGTCCTCTCAACATATTAGACATTCTGGGGCCCCCTCTTGGAGGTTTAGTCCGCCCAACTAGCGACAAGTGTAACGTCAGTGAGTGTAGATTGAATGATGGTGCTACCCATCATGCTGCCCAATAAGCAGAAATCGGGATATCAGAAGAAGAAAGAAATGGAGAAAAAGGAAAGAAGGCAGAATGAGGGGAGACAGATGTTGACAGCTTTCTTTCCCAAAGGTGAACCGAGTTTGCTTGTTATGCAAAGTCCAATTTAAGGTTAAAGTAGTCCACTCCAGACAGCTGCTGCTGATTTTTGGAGGCTCACGTGAAGTCGTTAGTTTAGTTAGTTGCCAACCAGGCTCAGGCTGCTTGCGGCTGTAAGTATAAAGACAATTATGAGCCGCTAACGTTAGTTATCAACTTTAACAAGTTTCAGAGACAAACAGTGGCTGTGGTACAGCAGGAGCAGGAGCAGAGGTGGCCAGTCCTGTCAGCTTTTGTGAGCCTGTGGTTAGACATGAGCAGAGACAAGGTAAGATGACATAGTTGTTCAAGTATTCAAGTGTGAGCTCCCACCTCCGACCCCCCCCCCTTACGTTGGTATGTTGATGAGAGAGAGAGAGACAGAGACAGAGGAGAGAGAGACCTAGAGAGAGAGAGAGCTAGTTAGCTGCTGACTGGTAGAATTGCTGCCTAAATGTGAGTTGTTTATCTTTAGTTTAAAGTAAGTTAGTCTTTTGGTTCAGTGTGTGTGCTAAAGCCTATTGTCTACTAACACAGAAGCAGAACTAGCAGAGCTAAAAGTGAAACTCTGTGCTGAGACTTAATAAATTATCCCCGCAGCAATATTTCTGCCTCATATATCAACATGTAAATAGCTACATCAACATCATCTGATCTGTTTGTAGCTTAAAACCTTATTTATGCTTTTTTATTTAAATAAATACCCCTTTTTGCTCATGTGCCTCGTTTACTGGCATTTATAGGGGCCCACTGACATTGAGAGTGTACAGGGCCCCGAATTTGCTGCTATGCCCCTGTATACAGTATTTACTCATGTAAGTTGAGAGAGCTTTTGTATGTTTTACAAAAATGACATTTATCTAAGTGTTATGTGGAAAATGGTAAATATGACTTCTGGTGAGGCATTTCTAAAAGGCAAGAAAATGTGAAGTCTCTGTTTTAATTATGGGTTAAGTATATGATGAATCAATTCCAACACAAGCAGGGCTGAGTGTTAGCTCTCACTTTCCTGAAAGCAGGAGCCAGAAACAGACAGAATAAAATAGGCAGAAGCACACTGGACGAAGAGAAAGAGTGACGCAGTGCCTGAGATGGCCCGTTTCTGCCTCAGGCCATTTGAGTAGCACTCTTTCTCTCCTCCACTATCTTCTCATTATTTCCTCCCTCTCTCCATGGACTAACCATTTCCTCAGCTTCGATGAATGCCCATTATATGCCGCACCTGCCAGGAGAGCCTGCAGTCATGCTATTGCGCGCTAACTAAATGCACTTGCTGCTGCTTTAAGTATGACCGCTGTGGAACTGTAGGGACTCTCCTTATACTCCACTGACTGGACTTAAGTGACACTTGGGTTTTGTGCTTGTAGCCCCAGCGTGAGTTGAAACTTATCCACATTGTGACTGAAAACAGCATCAGATTCAGTCAACATTGGATGAAATGTGTGAAAACAAAAATTCAGTGTTGAGTATATGTAATTAAGCTAATTCAGTAACCCAATCCCAGTAACAATGACAGTATAAAGTAGGACCCTGGGCACTTGATGGAATATGATTAATAAAGTTCATAATGTTTACCATTGTGTCTGCAGAGAAAGTCTAGCACTTACATAGGGAAAAAATAGGGATGTAAAAAGAACTGATACACTTGAGTATCACAATATTATGTTTTATGATACTATATCAATTCTCAAAAATGCAGTATGGATTTTATTTAAGTTTACATGTAAAGATTTGTGGCAGTTCATTTGGTGTTTAAACCCCTGATCACTATATAACAGTGTTGTAATCTAACTTCAGCAATTAGACTTTTACAAAGTATCACAATATATTGATTTGTAACCCCTGTATAGTGATATAGATTGTATTGCCAGGTTCTTGCCAAAACATGGCTCTACTGCACAAACACAGTAGCCAGAACTTTTAAGCTTTTAAGTGTTGTTCAGCCAAATCCTACAAATCATGAGGCTTTTGCCAGATTTTTCCATAATTTCAAATATTCTCTAGAAACAGTTATATGACATTTTAGCATTTTAGTCTCTCATCATTCACATATACTGTATAAGAGTCTGGTCTTATATGAGTGGACTGCACAGCAGGTTTGTTAAGAAGTCCACTGAGTAAACAGACTTGCCAATTGAAATCTCCTCAACATCTCTGTAGTTTCTCCTAGACACCAATGATGTCAGATGAAAAAAAGAAGACTTCACCAGACATCTCAGAGCTGCTGCTCAGATGAGAAACAGACCTCAAGTCTTCTTCCATTGTTCAGATTACCTCAGATAGCACTCATACAGTATTTACTAAAGTTAGACATCTCAATGAACTTATTTTTCTAACAGGCCTAACAATCTTAGCTATGAACTGTGAATGACTAATATGTTTTATGGGCCTGAGGTGTTTCAATTTTTTTCTATATTTCTCCTAAAGAATTTTTGGACAATGTAAAATAAGTCCTATGAGCAACAAAAGTGTTTTATTGGAGTAGTTACTTTACAGTTTTCCAACAATGAGTCAAGGTACTTACTATGACAACTAAATAATGAAACAACCATTAGCCTACATTAGAGAACCAACTTGATTATTGCATATGGGGTCAATTAAACTGCTTTATATACAGTGAACATCAGTATTCGCGGATTTACCTATTTGCGGAATTTTCTCTAGAACATATCTATTTGTTATTCAAGGAAAACCCACATATTTGTGTTTTTTTTCTCTAGAACATATGTACTGTACAACAGTTGGGTACGTGCATGCTCCAATACTCGAACACTATTGGCTGGCGTTCGGATAGCCGTACAAGGCCAGCTCTCATTGGCTGATCCGCACAACACAGCCACTTTCACGGGAGCCGTAGACCTGAATAGTTTTGCTTTTCTTTTACCTTTAAGATGCCCCATAAATGCCCAGCTTCTTCTCAGGCTTCCAGCACAAAGTGTAAGTAGCAAAGTGTAAGCGGCTCTCAGAGAGTGAGAGAGAGAGAGAGAAGGAGATGGAGAGAGTGAGAGAGTGAGAGAGAGAGAGACAGAGAGAGAAGGAGATAGAGAGAGCGAGAGAGAGAGTAAACTTAATTTTCTGTCTTTACACGTGTTTCTCAAGTGCTAAGGATGATAGTTTAAGGCATATGTTTGGATTGAACCATCAAAATAGGTACTTATAAGCACTTTTAGGGGGGGTTACAAGTATTCGCGGAATTGCGGTCCCTAACCCCCACGGATATGGGGGGTTTACTGTATATATATATATATATATATATATATATATATATATATATATATATAGTTCTTCTTTATTGAACCCAATATTTTGATGCATAATTTGTTTTACCCAATTTTCTCCCCAATGAATGTGGTTGGTCGCTAATCAACCTACCCATTCATTGTCTCTCCCCATCATCTGTAATGTCTCTGACTCTAGGAGAATGCAGACTCACACATGCCTCCTCTGATGCAAGTGTAATCAAGTCACTGCCTCTTTTTGAACTGCTGCCAATACGTCTCCACCAGGCAGCCAACATTCTCGGAAGAAAGTGCAGGATCCCCAGTTCTGATCGATCACCTGAAAGAAACCTGAGCCAGCTAACATTACTTAGAAGGGAAGAAAATGCCATCTTACCCGCCCAGAGAGACCACGTTCAATTTTTTTCTCTCTCAAGCCCCAGCTACCGAAAACAAGCAGCATGACCAAGATTTGAACTCGTGATTTTCAGATCATAATGACAGCACCTTTGTCAGCTGACCACTCAGGGCCCCATTTTTATGTATTTTGAACAATGAGATGATCTTGTAATTTTTCTATCTAGAGAGGAGCTAGCTAGGAAGCTCACTATTAATACACATGCTTAAAATTCATTTCTGACTTCCTTTATTTCTGAGCAATCAGAAGTCTAGATGCTTCCTCCCCTGGTGCACACACATACAGTCTTGCATACAGAGCTGAAGAGTTGCCTCGGGCCATGCAAAGTTCTGGAAAGTGATTGAGTGGATGTGACATTTGAGCCATGAGCTGGGCTGTAGGTGTTGCTTCCTCTCACATGCACCAATCTCATGTTTTTCTGTAGGTTGGTTGAGTTTTGCTTAACAACTGAGCACATATATACAATTCTTCATGCACTGTGTGTTCATCCCAGTTTGCAAATAAAAATACTTTCATTTAGAGCATTCATTTGCAGAAAATATTAAGTGTTCAAAAGAATGAAAAAGATGCACTTTTCAGACCTCAATGCCAATAAAAGTTCATTTTAAACAACACTGTACTAATGGTTTTATTATGTAATGTAGGACGGGTTTAGAAATCAGTATGATTTGATTTGATTGTTGGATGTCTTTATGCCAATCTGGGAGCAAAAAAAAGTTTGATTGTTTTGTTTATTCATCTTCCTTTTGATCACATTCCAGTGTCATGGTGTCTCTGTTGTCTATAACTTGATTGTGGACTTTTCCTGATCCCCCAATTTGTTTAGTGAGTGTGTGAACTCCCCTGCTCACTACTGGTCAATTTCAGGCTGAAGTTTAGCTCTGGCTTTACCTGCTGAAAGTTAGAGCATGGATTTGTCAGAAGACCACTGGCTGACATTATTGTCAGTTTCACTGGGACTCCTGGTCTTAGTTATGGACTTATCATGACATGTTTGACCTGCTCATTATGAGACACTCATGTTATCACAGAAAGTGTTTATGAATGTGCTCTGCTCATAGTGTTGTTTTCAGTTGGTTTGGTGAATTCCCTTGTTTTGGATTTTGGGATCTTGATTTGTTTCATAGTGTCCACTAGTATATTGGACTATGCTTTTGGTAAATTTCAGCTTGCCTCAACCCTGTCTATATTACAGCCAGAGATTTTCAATGGGGTTAGGCCTAGTTTTACATTTAAAATAATTAGCATATAATACATTGTTTACACAGGGCCGGCACTAGGTATGTGGGTGCCCTAAGCACAAACACTGTTGGTGGCACCTCCAGCCCCTGGGAGGGCAAAGTCCACAAACTTATTAACGATTGAGTGGGATGAAGGGGTGCTGTGATTTGAGGAAGTGAAAGTTGTGCTCCAGAAAGCTTTTGTGCTGGGATGCCCAGTGTGTGGAATTTGGCCTCTGTGGAGGTGTGTGTGTGTGTGGGGGGGGGGGGTTGGGGTAGAAGCTTAAGTGGTGCTTAAGTGGGGGCCCATGAACAGTGCATGATCTGCGTAGTGGAGCGCCAGGCCTGGGTTAGGATTTGTTTTACAATGTGATCTGATACATTGCATCATTACACTCATTTACTTACATATAAATGTACATTTTTGCCAATTTCATATAAATAATTTTATATCAGCATATGTACTTAAGGATTTTTTTCAGTCAGTCTATTTTTATTTTTGTCATAAATCTTTCATTCATTTACTTCACTCACAGTTTTATTTTAAACATTTTATTTAAAATGGTGTGTCAATAGCTTTTTACTATTAGCTTAGAAACTTACCGCCAGCAGTCAACATCACCACATATATTTTTTGCGTCATTTTTCATGTTCTAATGTTCAAACCATTAAGAATACAAATAAATGTGTCTTTGAGTGCCTCAATACTTATGAAAATCATTTATTCACTGGATATGATGGGAAGAATTTATTTTAATGTTATTATATACAGTAATTAAAACATCCATCCATCCATTATCACACCCGCTTAATCCTTTTCAGGGTCACGGTTAGTCCCTCACTCACTTGGCGCAGGGCATTACACTATTCAACTAAGCCCAGGACAAGGCACCAGTCCATTGCTGGGTGAACACACACACACACACACACACACACACAATTTAGAGTACCCAATTCACCTGATCTCCATGTTTTTGAACTTGGGAGGAAACCGGAGACCCCAGAGGAAACCCACGCAGATGTGAGGAGAACATGGAAACTCCACTCAGATGGGGACTCGAACCCAAGCCCTCAGCGCTGAGAGGCAAACGTGCTAACCACTAAGCCACCGTGCCACCCCGTAATTAAAACACTGGAGAAATTATAATACAGGGAAATTCACTGGAAATCCCACTTTTCAGAAAAAAAATCTGTAAGATTGCTTACAGATCTGTAAGATTGCTGGTAAAGGGATCTGTGGTAGAGTCATCCCAATATAGAGTTCTTTCTGCGTTATGGGTCACACACTGTAAACATATTATTTTTGCCAGATTTTACCTGAGATTTAAAATATGTTTTGAAATGTTTCAGCGGCTTTTAGTTTTGTGTATACAGATCTCTCCACATTACTGTTGATTCTGAATATGAATATCTGCCTGGGGGTGTTGCAAACATGGTCACCAAATAGACAGACTTGCTTGTAAGGACTTGTATTATACTCAGGTGTATTGAACTGTATGCAAGATCTTGCATACACAAACACCAATAGCTTGAGCCATATTTTAGTCCAATTCTGGCTCTATCTGTCCATCATTTTAATGACCTTTCTCTATGTGTCTCAGTGCCACCCATCCACAGTGCCAGTCCATGACTCACTTCCTTTGGGTTGATTTATGCTGTGAAATAGCTTTTCACGACACACGTCAGTCTGACTGACAACAGCTTGGACTTGTTATTATAGCTGTCATCGTTTACCATTTCTGTACTGTATATGAAGGAGTCTTTAGGAGCCAGGCGTTTATTTGTTTTGTGCTATACAGCATTATGCCAAGCATAGACTATTTGGAGGATAAAATGTCAGTCATGGTTTTGGTCCTGTCTGTGTTTTAGCAGCTTTTACTATGCAGTATCTGGTGTCACCCATCACTATATCAGAAACAGCCCTCTTCTGTAGCTCCATCCACTGTCCACTTTTTCAGAAACTCACCTCTCATAGCTCCACCTTGCTGGTGTAAAATTAAAAATTGTAGCTCATCTGTTGATGTAGAGTTTGTGTCATCACAGGGCAATTTCTAACCACAGAAGTGCTCTGGTCTGGATATTTTTGTGTGGAGGTTCATGCTGAGTCCAGGAGTAAATTAGAAATGATAAATTAGAAAAGTTGTTATTTAATTTCCATTTAAGTCAATTATAAGTGAGATTAGTTTCCAAGAAGAATCATTAATCTTTGTAAACAACAGTCTAGTTTGTAGAGAGATCACTAGTTAACCTCTTATACACCACAGAACCACCACATTCATACTTTTTATTTCCTAAGATACATCCAAATGTTAAACCCTCTTCTTTGTTCTCAAATTGTATGTTTCTGTTTATTTAAGCTGCAAATTAAATATTTTTCTTCAAGTAAACCATGTGTCATATCTCCAGTTTGAATAAACATTGGATAAGTGTTCATTTTCGCTTGCAATCCTTTACTGATGTTTGAACAAAACTCAAACGAATAGAACTGAGCACATTCCTGGTGAAGGGCAACCTTTAATGTTGGTTTGTCTTATATACCATAAAGTCCCTTTAGTGCTGTGCAGCCTGAAAAAATAGTTTATGGGATGTTTATATAAACTCAACACACTTCTAATTTAAATTTTTTATTGAGTGACATACGAGTTAAGTAAAAAAATACAGCCTACAGTCACTGCTCAGTACAGCTCAATACCTTAAGCTTTGCACAGGGCAGATCTCTGGTGGTCTCCAAATAAATACATAAAATAATTTAAAAACATATAAACTTTTTTTTTCATCTAACAACTAATCAGAAATTCTGTGGATCTAACCAGATAAGTGGAAAACTGGAAAGTACCTGTTAAAAGTTAAAATTGAGGGTAAGTCCAGGTTGACTTATTCACTCCAAATTGAGATACCAGAACAAATATTTTGAGCTCTATACAAATATTCCACTATTGCTTGTAACAGACCTCAAGACTTTCCTCCTTATGACTACACTTAGCTTACACTAACTACTTTACCTGAACTTACTCAAGTCCTCATTACCCTTCTTAATCTGTCTGAAGATGCTAACCCTCAGGAGAGCGCACCTCTACCTGCGATCGCCATGCCAACGAGATTAACAATGCAGCAACGTCGCCGGTGCACCTTACACTGAGGCCTTCTGCTAAAGCGTATTAATAATAATGATAATGTTAATAATGAAAGCAGCATTAAATGGCCCTGGGAGGAGTGGTGTTTGATTGTCTTTAATGAATTCTGCTGCCGCGCGCTTTTGTTCTGTCTAATGAAAGGGGGGTTGGGATGGGGGGAAGCAAACGCGGCGGAATAGATTAATAGATCACACAGAATTGAACTCCGTCGCAGCAGAGGTAATGAGCTGTCAGTTTGCTGTTACGGAGGGCGTGAGTGAGTTTTCCTCTTTCTGTAGAGAGAGGGAGAGAGAGAAGCTGGAGAATGAGGAATGGTCAGCCTGAGTTCAAGAGCTTTTTTAGAGATGTGTCGGATGTGACGCTGACCAATTAGAGCTCTGATTTTCCTCTTCAGATGGTTTTTAACCTCCTCACCTTCGGCACCCTCACAGCTCTGACGTCACACACCTGGGGCTTCTATCCATCTTCGGCACATATGCTTCAATTTTGGCCTCTTCTGTTCCTTGTTTTGCAGAAGGGCCTGAGAGATGCATTGTTAGTTGGTAGGCATTAGCGGCTCTTTCTAGACCAGAGGAATCGAGCTTTGAATGCAAAAACATGTCTCTTTAATTCATCACAAATATATCACACATCTGTTTGTTAAACCTACATCCTTACATTTGGAATATACAATAGCTTTGTGCTTCCATTTTCTGTCCACTTCATGAGCACCCCCTATCTTATAGATCCACTATACACTAATCTGAAAGAACATTAAAACCACCTTCTAGTATCTACACTCATTGTGCACCTCATCAACTTCACTGACCATATAAGTGCACTTTGTAGTTCTACAATTACAGACCGTAGTCCTGTTTCTCTGCAGTATTTGTTAACACCCTTTGACTCTGTTCTTCAACAATCAGGACCACCACAAAGCAGATATTATTTGGCTGATTTATCGTTCTCAGCAGTGTAGTAACTGTTGCCTTCGGCTTGCTCACATCGGGCTTAGATTCAAATTGTTTGATACTAATTATGTAAAGCTGCTTTATGACAACGCCCATTGTAAAAAGCGCTACACAGTAAAAATGTCAGTGTTAAATCAACACTATTAGAGTTAAATTAACACTGAGGGTGTCAAAATATAACACTCCCAGTGTTAATTTAACTCTAATAGTGTTGAATTAACACTGGCAGATTTACTGTGTATATAAATAAATTTTGATTGATTGATAGTAACACTGATGTGATGGTGGCGTGTTAGTGTCTGTTGTGCTGATATGAGTGGTGGAAATGTATTTTCAATTAACATTTCCAAAAGTGGTGGAGACAAAATCAGTCATTTCAGAAAGTTACAGGGATATGCCCCCAGCATTCCCAGCATACACATCACCTATGCACATAACATATACAGTATCTGTAGAATTATCAACATCAGTGAAGAGCTAGTACTGTTCTGAGGACAGGAATGCACATTATAAAGCCAGCCACTCTTTTTTAAAGTTCACATTTTGTGATGTTTTCAAAGAATGAAAAGCATTCAGCTCTTTTACAGAGAGAGTGCAGAATTCAAGCTTCAGTGCAGAGCTGTCAAGGCTAATACATAGTAAAGCTCACAGCTAAGAGATAAAACATACAGATAAAAAATATAGTAATTCTTTATTATAAGTGCTCCTTTGTATGATGATAATTAATCTCTCAACAAACTCTCAGTAACAACAATATATCAGTGATAAAGCATCTTGTAGACGTACTGTTAATATATTACATTAAGTAAGTAATATCTAATCCTAACTCTGGTTTTAACCCTAACCCTAACTTTAACCCCAATCCAAATCCTAAACAAAGCCCTATTCCCTGTTCCTAGTTGTAACTCTAACCTTAATCTCAGTGCATAAATCCAGTTGTTGAATGTATTAAACAGTGTGTCTACAACACTGTATTGAGTCTGTTGACATGAATTTTATACAACTGTATTAAACTTGATACATATTCAGTAACTTCTCAGCTAAACATCTACAGAAATGTAGTTGGACTCTCCAAATATATTGAAGAACAACTGAATTAAGCAGATTATCAACATATATTATTTTGAAACATCTGCTGGTCTTCTAATAAAAGTATCCAGATGCTTAAAATACTGTTGCTGCACAGATATGTTGTTAAAATATTAGTAATGAGTTGTGTTACCTACTGAGGCCCACTAAATATAAAGTAAGGCAATAAATTTACTTTTATCCCAAACTGTTGTTAAACTCTCATCTGCCGTCAATGTAATAGCATTGAAACAGTCACAGGAGAGGTATTTACAAGTCATTAGAATAAATGTAACTACACATTGTTTTCTTGCTTGGCCCAGACAATTGGAACAAAACTACAATTTTATATATATATATATATATATATATATATATATATATATATATATATATATATATATATATATATATATATA